>JASDQU011377669.1:5111-16481 GCA_032191745.1 Picea mariana | reverse complement strand
AGCAAGGAATGAAAGAGGAAATGGATTCCCTAGTAAATTACTAGACTTGGGATTTGGTTTAGTTCCTTGTAGGAAAAATAACATTGCAGAATAAATGGGTTTACAAGTTGAAGGAAGCAGATGGAGGAAAAAAGAGGTACAAGGATAGACTTGTTGTAAAGGGGTTTGCACAAAAGAAAGGTATAGATTCTGATGAAATATTTTCTCCTGTTGTTAAAATGACTTCAATTAGGACTATTTTAAGTCTTGTGGCAGTAGAATATTTTCATCTTGAACAGTTAGATGTAAAAACAATTTTTCTCCATGGAGATTTGGAGGAAGAGATTTATATGCAATAGCCATAGGGGTATGAGGTCAAAGGGAATGAGAATTTGGTATGTAGGTTGAAGAAGAGATTGTATTCCCTAAAGCAAGAGCCAAGGTAGTGGTATTTGAAGTTTGACAGGTTTATGATAGAACAAGGTTATAGTAGATGTCATTCTGATCACTGTGCTTATTTTAAAAGGATAGAAAATGGAAGCTATATTATCTTGCTATTGTATGTAAATGACATTCTTGTTGCAGGGTCTAATATGCAAGATATAAATGTGCTCAAGAATAAATTAGATAATTCATTTGTGATGAAGGATTTGGGTGCCACACAAAAAATCCTTGGTATGAGAATAACAAGAGACAAGAAAAATCGCAAATTGACATTGTCTCGGGATGAGTACATAGAGAAGCTTTTGGAGAGGTTTATAATAAAGAATGAAAAACCAGTTAGTACACCTTGGGCCAACCATTTCCAATTAACTAACGAAATGTGTCCCAAGACACAGGAGGAGATAGAATACATGTCCAGGGTCCCTTATTCATTAGCAGTGGGCAGCTTGATATATGTGATGGTTTGCACAAGACCATATATTGCACGTGCAGTGGGAGTTGTGAGCAGGAATATACAGATGAATTTCATAAGATGGATTTGATGTTATATGTTCCATTGACTACACAAGAAACTCTTATGAATTGTATAGGAGGTTTTCCTGCTTGTTTTCGTAATACTGTATTTATGTTTGGACCTACTAATATTGATGATTTTTATGTTCAAGCAATGTATATTGAAGTAGGGAAAACTAGAGTTAGTGTATCAGGGGAATCATCTTCAAAGAAAGAAGGAAAAGGAAAAGGGCATGGGAAGAAAGCAAAATCAACGACAGTGAAAGAATAAAAGATCTCTTGCAATCATTGCAAGAAAGAAGGGCACGATGATGAACATTGTTGGCAATTTCACCCAGAGAAGAAACCAAAATGGTTCAAAGAGAGGAAAGGGAGGAAAAAAGTTGCAGCATCAACACAACCAACAGACTTGGGGTATGACTCAGGTGATGAGACTAAAATCAAAGCAGTTTGTTTGTCAGGTAAAATTGGTGATGGTTATTATTCTAAAAGTAAATTGTTTCATATAAGGGTCATTATGAAACATACCAAGATCAACACATTGATAGACAACAGATCTCAATCTAACTAAATTTTAGAAGAAGTGGTTAAGAAATTGGGATTAAAAACTAAGATGCATCACAAACCCTATTCACTAAATTGGATAAACAAAGATCACAAATTTCCCATAACAAAGCAATGTATCATAAAGTTTTCAATTACATATAAGTATGTGGATGAAGTAATATGTGATGTGGTGCCACTAGAAACATGTGGAATGGTCTTAGGAAGGCCTTATTTATATGATCGCAAAGCAATATTCTACATGGAACATAATCAATATCACTTATTTAAGAAGGGAACATGATCATCATATAAAATCAACTCAAACTCTACTAAGGATGGAATAATTAAGAAAGGTAGCATATGCAAGCATCATACCTATAATTGTGCAAAGTAAAGTAGTTGATCTTAAGCATGAACATGAGATGGTTGTAGAATAGAAGTTCAATCATACTTTGTTTCAAGATAAGTTAATGTCATGCAAGCCTGTCAAACATATTGGTGCATTTTCAATCATGTTTCTAATATGTTTATCGTTGCTAATGTTTTCTACATGGATGGTAGTGGGTTTAGAAAGATGTGAACGAGTTCAAATAACTAACAATATGATTTTAGTTGTCATGGTTATTATGCAATTAATTGTGATGTGATTGATGTACAGGACAGAGTTTAAAGACAAAGGACAAGTGGGGAGGACTATCCCGCACTTGATGTCTGGTTAATATCCTTTTGGAGGACCAAGAGGTCTTAGTGGGGAGAAATGATCCAAAATAGATCGAGGAAGGAAAAAATTTCAAAGTTCTCAAAATCATATGAAACCAACGCCATCGCGTAGGGATCTTCATGTCGATTCCAACGGTATGTTTTTTTTTTAAATGGATACCATATGGCGAAGTGATGGTGATATGAAATTTTTCCCAAACAGACAAAAAAAATTCTAAGTCAATAGTCAGAGGTCGTACTACTGACGTCAATAGTACATAAGCATGACAAGGAAGATGAAATCAACATTATAACATGGCAACACCATGGACTGACATGTGTCAAGAATTTTTGGTGTTTTCGGATGTTGATGTGGCGGATGACTGGACTGTATAAATGTTGATGTGGAAGTCCATACAGTGATGTGGCAGGCTTAGGTCGTGACATGTGGCAAGGTAGGGGTGATAGGTGGTAGTGATGTGGCAATATGTATGTGTGACATGTGGTTGGATACTGACTGTGCGTTGACTAGAAAGGGTGATTTTGCACTGACTGTGTGTACATGGCCAATCCAGAGGCAACATGTGGCCCAATCAAAAGGTCACACATGGCACCCCGGATAATTCCAATGAGGGGAAAGTAAAAAAAAATTCACTTCTGGTAGATCGAACCCCCGACCTTCGGGCATGCCAACAACTTCAACAACCACACGCTGACCAATCGAGATACCATTGTTCCTTACTTACTATATGGCGTATATTCAATTTAAAGTTGACATGCATGGACTTTATTGGATGTAGCACCTAGTCAGAAGGGCTATCCCGCCAACCAAGGTGTTGGACCAAGGAACCTTCCATATGACCAAGAGTGAAGACTAGGGGCCAAAAGCCAGGGCATTGGCCATATGGCACTCCCACACGACCAAGTGCCAAAATTTTAGGGGTGGGCCTAGTTGTTTAGCCTAGGCACTAGCCACATGGGCGCATATGACCAGGACTCCAGGAGCATAGGGGCATGTCTACCATATTTTTTCCAAGGTGGGTTTTAAACCATATAAAATTGATTTTTATGGTTAATTAAGTTTGATTTTTTGTGGATTTTTCCCATTTTTTAGGATTTGGAGCCCTTTTTGAGGCCATATCTTGGGAGGAAGTTGGGATATGATGCCCAACTCAAAATATATATAAACCAGAGGTTTTTGATAGCCATGGGAGGTTCATATTAGCATAATTATGCCAAGTTGTGGAGAGTAAGATATTTTTATGCAGGGAAGCCATTGAGGAAGTGAAATTTGGAGGCCATTTCTGGGAGCTACGCTCAACCTTTCTCAGTTTCGTCAGTTGTGTTGGATTCATGAGGTCGATGAGAACACATCCAGACTAGTTTGGAATCCATTTGATGTATTTCTGATGTACTTTTGAATCAATGAATATTAATAAGAAATCCTCCCCCACTGAGACAAAAGCCCGGAGACGTAGGCAAATTTGCTAAACTCTGTTAAAAATCTTTGGCATTATGGTTTGTTGTTCTTAATTTTCATTTTTTGTTTTGAATTCTTTATGATGGATTCAACGTTATTTCATTAAATATTCTTATTCTCTTTAATTCCTAAATGGTACATCAACTCGTGCAAATTACTTAACCAAGTCTTTAAAAGATCATTTTTGGATCATTGTAGAGGAAAGTTTTATCATAATATCCATGATCTTAGGCGCCAATAAAATCCATATAAGAAGGGAATATGAGAGATAGATTGTTGATAAATTCACCAATTTAGAAGATAATCTTAGTTTAGTGTTCTAAACAAGGTTTTGGTAATTGGTTTTCTAAGTGGGGTTATTGTTATTTCCCCATCAAGGTTAGTGGACCATTTTGTGTAATTGGGGTCGGGTTCATGATCTTGGTGACTTTGGCATAACAGGTTCCCCCAATTGTAGCATCCTAGTTGAATTATAATTTTTGTTTCCTGCAAGACTTGTCTACTTGATTTTAATATCGCATGTTGGATGGTCTCATTTGCACATGTTCACTAGAAGCATCTATCAAAAACAATATTGGTCCAAGGAAACTTCAATTTGAAACCTTTCAAGATTACACAAGATAAGTGGTGCTAGTAAGGGTTCCTACATCATTGGATTTCCCAACTTTGAGTTTCCATCATGATTTTCCATTCACATGAGGTTGGAACTAATGGGGATTGTCAAGTCTTTAGGGGGGAATACAAAATCCATGAACTCTGCATAGTGATGACTTAAAATCAGGGAAACATGGGGTTGAATTTAATTCATGTTAGTTCAAGGGGAGTGATGAGGAAGATAGGGAAACAATATTAATATGTACTAGAGTGGAAAAGTATTTCTCTTTGAAGAGACAAGATGGCATGTTCGAGGTGGAAGGAGTGGAAAATGATGATAGTATAAAGGTTTTTCATCATCCCATCCAACCTACAAATGATAATGATGGCTCAAGGATTACATAGTGGGAGTTGGTTTTTGGGAATAATGAATTATAATTGAAGGTAGGGGAAGACATAGGAGTTTTAGAGAAGTTTGTTCTAGAGGAAGTTGTCAAGGTTTCTAAAAAGGGAGGAGGTTTCAAAGCAATTTAATAATGAGGAGAATATAGTTAAGAAGAAGAAGCTAATGTGTCAGTGCATTAAAATTAGAGTAGAACGCATGAACTTCATTATGGGATAGGATGTAGCTATGGAGTAAGTCTAGATGTATCGGGCACAAACTTGGTGGGTAAGTTCCATGGGACACTGATATGTGATAAACTCATGAGCATGTAGATAAAATAATCTCTTAATAAAACAACTAGGGTACGCCCTAATTTATCATGTTTTGGTGAGGGTTGGATAACCTTTGTCTTCCTAAATGCAAGAGGCAATGAAATGATACTGAGGGGAAAGTGGTAATGAGATAACACCATATAAAGCATTGGACAACATTGTTAAATCCCATGTGTGAAAGGGAAGATATACAACCTCTAAAGGTTAAGCTGCATTCACCCCCATTGGAACATTGGTTAGAAAGGGATCTTACTTTTATTGGTAACAAGCTAGGGACAATGATGAACATTGATGAGAAAACAAGACCTATAGATAGAATGTCCATGGATAAGATTTGTGTTGAGATGAATCTAGGTTATGGGTTGACAAATAGGTTAGGTATTTAAGTTGTGAATAGGTTATATAGGAAAGAAATAGACTTTTCCATAAGTTTCCATTCAAATGCTCCATTTTTCACTTCTATGGACATGTTAGAAGAACCTATCCAAAGAATGATACACCATATGATATAGTGTAGAATAATAAATGGAGTAGGATGAACATGTTTCCTTGCCTCATTAAAACTCTACAACCCTTAGGAAGAGGAATCCTGGTGCTAAATGTAAACTTACTATAGAAAAAACCCCATATTCTATTATTGAGAAATTTCTTAATGATATAGCCAAAGAAAAGGATATTTCTACTAGTCCTAAGAAGAGGCATATTTTTTATTTTTAATAGCAAGAAATAATGATTTATGGGCATAGATATGTTGATGGGGTTACAAAATAAAAGAGGAAAACAATTACATTTATATGTGATACAAAAAAATGAATCATCGCTAAAAAGATATCCAAAAGCATAAGGATGTACCTTGGTTGATATTGAATATCAAGCTGACCAAGTGGAAGTTTTAGTGGAGGAAATGTTTTTTGAAGGTCTAAATATTTCCCATAAGGGGGGTATAAGAAGAGAAAGTGATAAGAATTTGAAAATTCAAGAAGTGATTTTCGCTCATTTTGGATGCACTTCTACCATGAGGGGCAGGGAAAATTTTAGGGGGTATATATCGCCCATGGGCTAATTTTACATGCTTTTTCCAAAAAATATATTTGCCAATTTCCATTTTTTTGAAAGCGATTCGCCCAAATTCTATAGAATAAAATTATTTTACCTTTAAAATGGCCCAAATTTTATACAAAATCCTTGGAAATTTGAATATTTTTACAAAAATATCTCCAAACATTTTATAGTTTGCATATTAAGGACTAGTAAGATTCGCCAAGGTTTCTATATTCTGAGATAAATTTCTATCCTTAAAATTATCCCTAATGAGGGGGGATAAAATGGTGGTGGAACACTTATAGAATTAGCACTATATACTCATATGATGAAGAATTTGTTCCCCTGTGCTGAGGCCACAAAACCCCCCTTTACTTTTTATTTTACAAACAAAATGAAAGAGACCCCCTACTAAAATTTCATCCCTAATGCCTAATCCTCTACTGCTTGACCCTAATGTTAATTATTTGTCTACCTTGAGTGTGTTGTGGGTTTGATATTGATTGATGATTATCTTGGATGAGTTTGTTGTTGATGATTTTTCTGAATGGCTAATTCAAATTATGCATCCTCTTGCTTGCATGTTGTGCTTATTGTCTTAATCTTTATGATTTCACGTATTAATCATACTCTTTTGTTTTGGACACCTGATTTAAATTGAAAAATCACAAATCCTTTTTTGTAGTTTGAGACTTGGCAAATGTAATTTTTAGGTAACCTATCTACAACCATCCATCATTATTTTTCAACATCCCCAACACTCATTTCTAAGTATGTTGATAGCAAGGAATATAATGTTTATGGCATATTGGAAAGTATCATTTTAGTGATATAATTGATCTTGTTTTTTTGTTTTGCGGGAGCAAGTTCGCAAGGCCACTTCATTTATGTGACTACTCCAACCTTGAAATGCTAGAGGGGGAATCCCTTGATCCTTATCCAGAACCCTGACCTTCATCATTACTAGGCTTCCCCTTATCAGGAAGCGAATTAACTTGGATTACAATGCCCTAAGTCTGAATCTCCCAAGGCTATCAGATCCACCTTTCCCACGTGCATGTCCCTGAGTTGCATGTGTCAGAATTGAGTTCGGGATACCTTATTGGAAAGGGATCGAGCTAAGGAATGCAGCGGAAGAGGACTTCATTCTGTAACAGTACTAGAAAGCCTTAGAAATCGCATAGAACAATGGGCCATGAATTTGGGGGGAAATTGGTTGTGAAAACTTCAGACGGCCATATCTGGGGATACATGCAATGAAATTAGGGCCAGGATAACTTGTTAGAGAGATAGAAGAGAGAAGCATAGGATGAAACAAAAAAATATTGACAAATTGAGGGTGTAAATTCCTAGAAAATGCATAACACAAAACATTCTCAAATTTAATTGAAGAACGAGTTGTGCAATGTTCAAATAGTTGCAACTCAAGCTACAAGAGTCAAAATGAGATTTCCAAGAGCATGATGGAATGATGAGACATAGGAGAAAAGGACAGGATGATCGTATTCAATGAGATAACACCTAAAACACCAAGAATAACTTGAGGAACAAAAGACAACACCAACATGTAGAGTTAACAATATTTGCAAATGAATATCATTCATGAACTATCTTAGGGAAAGGATAACCACTTAGGAGTCTTTTCATTTTTTGCTTGTAATGCTCACATGTTCATTTTCGAAAATACAGAAGAAATTAAAAATGGAAAATGAAAAACAAAGGGAATGTGAGGTGAACAATCACAAGAGTTGAAGAGTCTCTCTTGTCTTATAAAAGAGGACTCATGGGATGTAACGGTGAACTTTTTCCCATTGAATAGACTGAGAATAATATTGTTTCTTTATGTATGAAGGGAAGGACCATTTTTGAAGTCATAATTGTTTTCAAATGCTTGTGGGACTACTCTACACATGTATTTGTTGTTTGCGTTTTATGAGTGCTAATCATATGGAATATTTATGTGCTTGCTGTTTAGAATGCTCATACTGTTGTAATTTCTAATGAGTATAGGGATGATGTTGCAGGGCTCGTCTTCAAATACTTGAGATGATATCTAAAATATTATTGTCTTAACATATTCTTGATTGTCATGAAATATTTATGTTGTCAGAATACCACTTTAAATTGTACTCATTTATCAGTTTTGATCCCGCGGGATATGTTAAAAGTAGTTAGATTAGTTTAGTTTGTTTCTATTTTAGATTAGATTTAGAATGAATTGGAGCTCTTTAGGGGATAACTCAATGTCTTTCCAATTTTTATTCTTTTAATTCTTATTGGAAACCAGGCCCGCATACTGTTCAAAATGCTACACCAAACAAGAGTAGGTCTAATTGGGACCTGCCATCAAGCGTTCTTTGTTACCACTCGACAGGCCATTTGGACCCATCAACAGAAATGACACTAGAAGGAGGGCCAAATGAGAAGTTGAAGAGTCATCTTTATTAACTCTTTTAATTTTCTACTAGCTCTATCCAATATCCCTTTATGGATATGTTTTTTTTCTAATAATGTACCTCTTAAAACTCCTAAAAAGATTTTACATTTCTTGTCACAAATTAAATTTCATGCTGAGGGAGAGACATCCACATTTGAACATGCATTTAAATTATAGGAATTTTATTGTTCTCAAAATATTAATAATGCAAGTTTCATCTGTAGATTGTTCACTCTCACTCTCATTGGTCGGTTCAATAGTTGGTGTGATACTTTGTCATCTTCCTCTATTCACACATGGAAGCAGTTTATGCGTCATTTTTGGCATGCTTTTGAGAATTATGATTATGATGATTTGTGTGCAGAGATATCAAATCTTAGGAAGAATGAATATGAATCTCTTGAATATTTTATTATCATATTTACTCTTCTTTGTTATAGTTTTTCTATGGATGATAGGTCCTCTACCAATGATTTGACTTAATGTTTAGTTTCTCTTACTAATGAAACATATGAGCTAGTGGATGAAGAATCTAAACCATGTTTTAATGATCCTTTACACGTTGATCTGGATTTAAATAAAAATGTCGAAAATGTTAATGATTTAGTTGGACTCCACATATCTGTATCTTTTTTTACTATGGAGGATATAGATCAGAGAGAGAATTTTGTTCAAAATAAACATGTGTATCCTATCACCACTCCATTCCCCCTTTCTTTCCTTGTGATGAAAAAGAAACCCCTTGTGTTGTAAATTCAAGTTCATATTTTTCTATAACTAACCAAGAGGAGGGTTATCCTATTGATAATGGGACACTTCAGGTCACACCAATGGTTATGCTAGGATCTCATTATCATATCTCATATTTTCCATCACAAGGAATGGAAGAGGAAGCTATGGGGAAATACATGAATGGTGATCATTTTGTGAATGAACAAAAGATGGACACTCATGACATGAATCCTTCCTCACCCATGGATAATTTGGAATTAGTTTCTTTTGATTTGAGTTGTCCTGTTGTTATAAATTCTCCTAGTTCAATCGATATAGATCAAGAATGTTTTCCTAGCGTTGATGGATTATTTAGTGAAACTTCTTTCTTTAAAATTTATTATGATTTGCTTCTCTCTTCTAACCATGAGCATGTTTTGAAATATATGTCAGATTGTAATATTATGCAGGGGGGAAAAAACCACGTTGACCACTTCACTTAAGGAGAAGAAATTAGCATACATAACATACCTCTTTTAGCACAAGAATCCACTCTTTGCTTGAAAGATGAAAATTGTGTTGAGGAAGAACATGTTGATTTTGAAATCATTCCTAGTGTGAAGCATACCTATTCACAATGAGTCACCCATGTTCTTAGCGAGGAGGAACTACTATTAAAGGAGACACTTTTTGAAAATGTTTCTTGTTCAAGAGAGGACTTTCATTCTCTTAATTATTCTACTCACTACTTTTTGCATCATGATCTCTTCAATAGTTTGATCTTGTAGGAAGTCACACATTTTCCTAGTCAATTAAACTCAACAGGGTCAACCCCTTTTTAAATACTTGATGGTGCTAATGTGCATATGGAAGATAGAAAGGATAAGGCCTCTCCCCATGAACTTAGTACAAATATGCCTTATCAACCTTTTTCATCGGATGAAGGGAATGTTGTAGTAGATGTATATCAAATGATGTTGTATTTTTTTTTGTCTTCAATTTTGATCAATAGATAGTATTCTTGTTAAAATAACCCCTTTGTTGAGATCGTTCATGTTATTGGCTTCCACCATTTTCTTGAAGATATCTTTTATACCATGGTTGTTCCTAGCCCATGTATATCATTTCATCCCACTAGTTTATCTCAAGATTATGGTTGCTTGAATTATGAGTCCAAGGAGGCTTGCCAAGAATATGAGTCACTTAGGTCTACACCAATGGTTATGTCAGGCTCATCTTCTTGGTTTGCCTTATGGATTTAACAAGTATATCAACACAAATATTCTCTCACTGAGTACACTCTACAAAAATTCTATGCACGGTTCTCATTTGTATGCTACTTTCCCTTAAACCCCCTATATCAATTCTATATTAGTCATGGTAGATTTTATGATAGAATTAAATCATGGTTCAAGGAATCGTATTCAACTAATGTTCCCATCAATTATCACTTTGACATCTTTAATATCATGAATAGAGTTTTTTGTGTTTTAATTTTTCTTACTTTTACTCTACTTTTTTCCCAAGTTCCATTACTCATATTTTGTCATGAACATACGTGTTTAGAATTGGGATTAGATGGATGGATACCATTATGAATTTACATAGTTCATTATGTTTAAGTCAATGTAGCATAGTATAGGAGTAGGGTACAATAGGCTAGTGTCTTTATTTTGCATAAGTTAGCTTTGCTTCCTAGTTTTTAATTAGTTTTTTGTTCGTCTTTTCTTTTTATTATTCATGGTTGATCAGTAAATGGATTTATCGGTAGATTTGGGAAGAAAATAAAGGCTTGTTTGCTGTTTTTTTTCTTTGAATGGATATATATATATATATATATGGGAAAATTGTTTTGTTTCAAAGTTTCTTATGTGTTGGGGTAATTTTTAGATCATTGATTTTATTCAATCCCTTTTGTGGTGAGAATGAGCACTTATATTTGTCCCACATTCATATTTATATTATTATAATTGATTTTTTTTTTTTAATTGAGATTCTTTTGAGTTTTGGGCTTGTTGTCCCATACACAATAAATTGAAATTTTCCTTATTAAATTCTACCCATCTGAAATTAAACCCACTCCAATTCCTTGTAATTTCTTTGGACGATTATTTTATCATGGTTTTGGATTTATGCAAATGATTTCTTTTCAATTGACCTTTTTCTATGGTTACTTTCAACCAACATTTTTCTTAGCATAGTGAGTTTG
>JASDQU011377665.1:0-24116 GCA_032191745.1 Picea mariana | reverse complement strand
TGTCATCTTCAAAAATTCATTTCTCCTCAACCATGAGGATCCACGTGACGTGCCACATACCACCGGAAAGAGAATGATGTATACTATCAATCCATGGTTGTTGTATATGCATGTGCATTTTCCTTCATGTCCAAATAACTTCATCAATCTTGTGGTCCAAAACCCATGACTAGGGTTGACATCAATGACAACAACCAATCTTCCAACACCAGAGAGTTACAGTTTTATCTTAAGAAGAGACTGGTAAACCAAAATTCAAGGTTATTTCTCTACTGATTGGTATCATATGTGGATTCCTCATAAAGGTAAAGCCAATCAAATCCGTTTAAATAGTAAGGCACGCATGAAGCACATAGTGACATAATTGGAAGGTAAGAACGAGCCCATAAGATTTTCCCATTCCATTTTGGGAAATTATTTTTTGAAATTGATTATGGTTGTTACGAAGAAAATAATTTTGATATATCATTAGAATTACAATCATGCCTCCACCCATGAATCCATAATAGTGCCTATCCATTACTAACTAACTTAGGCTTTAGTTTGACTAACAAGACTAATATTCCTAACATGTGGACCATGTTCTACGATGGCTATAAAACATAGGACAGATCTGGAGTGGGATGTGTTCTAATCTATCCTAGTCAAGGAAAAACTTTGATATCATGTTGCTTAGAGTTTGAATTCACCAACAACACCACTAAATATGAAGCCTTAGTTCAGGGCCTTAAAAAAAACATTGACCTTCAGGTAAAATATCTTAAATTGTTTGGTGATTCAGAAATCATTGTTAAATAGGTAAGAAACATTATTCATTCCATGTCTCCTCATCTAAAGGATTACCAACAAGATGTATGGAATTTACTTTATCTGTTTGATTCATTTAATATTTATTTTATACCTCTTGACCAAAATATAGATGTCGATATACTGGACAATGAAACATCTAGATTTATGCCCCCTGATGATGGTTTTTCAGTTGAAATGATGTTTAGGCCCTCCATACTAGAAAATGTCATGAGTTCAAGAGTGTTCTATAGTGATTCTCATATTATCAACTTTCTTACTAGTTAGGACACATTCCAAAATTTAGTGATCAATGATGAGGTACATCAACAAGAGTTACAAACGTATCGAGAAGAAGATAATAAGATAAAGACATATTGTGTTATGAAAAATGTGTTAAGTCTTGAGAATTTATTTGATTTACAATCCAAGTTCAGAAGGACAACAAATATGAAGACCAACAACTCCACTATGATTAATTTCTTGGTCAATTTGGGAACATATGAGTAGCCTAAATATGTTAATCTGGGAAGATGTTGCTCAGATTCATAAAATTACACATTCATGAAACTGTTCAATAAGTATCGAGATGTTTTTGCTTGGATGTATGATGATTTGAAAATGCATGATAGACGAATTATACAACATGTAATTCCCATCAAAGAAGGGATCATAAGTAAGTTCAACGCTCATTTCTAGTTACCATAGAAACATCATATGTATAAAAAAATGCATATAATGTTTCATACACTTATTCAGATTAACTCGTGGTTTTTGAAATACCATCAGAGTTTACATTATCTTCAGATGAATGATTGGATGAAGATGTAGATGATCCATACTCTTCTCTATTGTCAATGAATGTACCATCTGAGTCTACATGAATTCCCAACATTTCATATGTCAAATTCCTTTTAGATCTATGACTAGGTTCAACAGACTCCCATCTTGAATTTATTTCTTGTGGAAGAAACCTCTTGATAATCTATGTTGTCTTGGAGCGAAGAGTTCATCTCTTTGTCAAATTCAAGTCATAAACAAGTATGTCAACATCATCTAATTTTAAGAGGTCAGTCCAACAACGAGTTGTATTTTGACCCTTTATTTTTCTCTTTCTATTGACACGTTTCTCAACCACCATCTCTGGCTTGTACACACTATTGAATGGATGTGTACTTGTTGCATACCAATGCACTTCAATTGAAATAACATCATCATTTTATTTCTCAATCTTTATAACCTTTCCAATCCATAATGGATAACCATGTGGATCTTCAGTCACTAAAACTGCAATCATGCTACCCTCCTTAATATCTTGTATTGAACCACTGTAAAGGTCATCCATGGATTCACGTTGTGCACGTGACCTTCATGAACCAATATAAATTTACCTTTCCTTTTCTTGTGTAAACTCAATAGCACCTTGAGATTCTTGTTGGACTTCAACAATGTTTGTTTCTTCAGATTCATTTGGCATATTTTGTGGTCAATGAAATGGAGTTTTCAACATTGTATTTTCATCTGTTGAGCTTGAAATTATGTCACTTTGACTATTGAAAAAAGACTCCCACCAAACAAAATCAGCAACATCAAAGTACTCATATGTATCCTTAATGGAATTTTTTATTTCTCCCAGGCATTCAGAATAATATACATCTCTATTATGCCTTTGTGCATTATGGATTTCAGAAACTAATTGTAAAAATAACAACTTTGATGCAAATATTGGACTATCTAGAATCAACTTAAAAAATGATAAACCTGATGAAGGTCCCCGTTATGTAGTAGTTGAAAACTACTTTCCCCATGTTGTAACCTAGGTCTGCACCCCTACCCTTTTCCCTCCTTTACCCTATACATCCATCAATTCTAAGTTTTGTGGCTGCTGTCTTAACTCATTCTCCATTATTTAATCACTCAGCTTCATGGCCCCTGCTCGTATTTACTTATTTAGCACCATGTTTTTTTTCTTTCTTGAAGGGTGATTTCATGTTCTAGTTTGAGTTTGAAATACTTGCCATCATATTTTCCACTAATTGAGCATGCATCAGATCCGCCCAGTATTTTTTGTGCGCAGGGGACATCCAGGTCCAACAAGTCCTTTGTAATCTCAGTAAGCTTTCGCAAACAAAAGGAAAAAAATCAAAGCAGCCCATTTTAGGATTAGAATTTAAGCCAAATAGAAAGGTCAAATATTCAATGGTGGAGATCCAACAATCGATGCAGATCAACGACTCTCGCGCATTCAGAGCCTCAAACTCACGCAGGGTTTAATAGGATTGACTCTGTGAATTTGGCATTCGGGAGGTTGAACTTGCCATTGGTTCAAATATTCCAAAGTGTCTAGACGTCGAAGTGTCAAAGCCTCCAAAGATTCAAAGTGTCAGAGCTCCGAAGCAGCAGGTCCCTGAAGTGTCGGAGTGGGCCCTCACTGCCACGTCACTTCACAAGTTAGTTCATCCAGGAGGTTTTACTTCAAGACAAGCATGAAGCCCCAAAATGACGAAATGTCAGAGACACATTGTGTCAATCATTCATGACACATGGAACTCATTTCAAGTCATTTGGTTGCATCATCCACTCATTTCAGGGTGACACATGTCACTCTCCTTCAGAGACACGTCACTTCGGGACCATACTACTTTGGGAGATTTTCACGCCGCACATCCAAAAAATCCCAAAGCATGAAGTGCTGAAGCACACGACACTCATCACACAAAACATGTGGCAACCATCTGGCACTGACACATGGCATCCATCTGGCATTGACATGTGGCATTCATCTATCACTAACACATGGTAGTCGTCAGTCGAGACATGTGGCACCCATTTTTGGCACATTTGGGGTCGATATATGCATTATTTCGAGTGACACGTGTCACCTTCCTTTCTGTGACACATCATCATTTGACGTCAGGATGCCATGTCATATTCAGGAGATCTTCCTTCGAGAGGTTTTCAAATGCATCACTACATGTCTCCTGAAGTTTCGAACTCCCGAAACCCTTTAACGATTAAAGTATTAATCTCGGGTTAATTAGCCTAATATAAGCATGGATTAGTGACTTCCGAGATTAGCACTCTATGATATTTAGATGCAACACAAACAATAAACCTTTGAATGTCAAAATTTAGAAGTGGTTCACCCACTTTTATTGCACATTTGAAAAAGATTAAAAAGAGGTGCCAAAACAAGAATGGGAAAACTACACGTCCAGACTCTAGAAAAGCACAACATGTCTTGCTTTTGTCCTCAAAGAGATAAGTGGTGGAAAGACATGGCCACACTTTAAGTTGTCTCCAGTGGCCTTCAACAGCACATGTGCATTCCATGATCGATATAGAACTTAGTTCTGTCACTCTTGGCCATTTCTGTCAAATCTCAGTTTGCTCCAATGCATGCATCAATATTATTTCATTGTAGCAACATTTTCAAATGTTTAATTTCATGGTTCCTTTTAGTTTCAAGCATAATCGGTGGTCTTTTGTGATAAGAACCACTCATTTTTTATTAATTCAAGATTGGAGTATTCCTTGATATACTCCAACATGTGTTTAGTTCAGTTAATTAGTTGTTTTACAACTGGTAGTATAGAGTTAAGCCTTAGTCCCAGATGGACGAGAGCCTCTGCAACTCTTATAAATATGCAGATTTTGTATGTTTTACAGGGGGTTTGAGTTTTTGGAGAAGAATAGAAGCAACAAAAGGTTTGGACCTGTGTAGTTGAATGTAAAGCTCTCTACCTAGTGAATATATGTTGATGACAATTGTGTTCTCTTACTCAAATATTTATGTGTTTAATCTTCTCTTGAATGAAAATTTTGTGATGTGTGCAATGTACATTTCCTTATTCTTTCAGCCATTGTTTTAGTACATCCTTTTGTTGATTCTGCAACCTGTTATACAACTATTGTTTAGCGAAAGATCTACTATTCGGAAACCTATTGAATGATTTGCATTTAGATATTTGTCTAAGTCTTAAGATATTATTTTAAGTCTTTATTCTCACATAGCAAGTGATTCATTGCATTACTTTTTGTTGTTTCTTGTGTTTGTCTTTTCATATCCCCAAATATTCATTAATATCCATACCATTGGCAAAGGAGAACCTTCTCTTATACTGTGTGGCATGTCCAACCAGATTACCATCTTCGAAAACCTATCCTTAAGATGACCAACAAACCAACTTATCAAAAAAACCAATCATTATAAACTTGAGGTGGCCTAGCTATGCCCTTTAGCAATCAGGTGCAGACTTTAGGACCAACATCTTCTGGCACCATTGTCGGGGAGTGAAGTAACGAAATATCTTTCCCTGGGAGAACAACAATGATCATATCTGATGTTTGATGGTGAACAAAGACTAGACACATTTAGACTACAGATCATTCACCTGGCAACTCCATGGTTAAAGAATCCAGTGGCGAATCCACAGTTTTAAGAAGTCATATTTTAATATGGAATCCATCTTGGCTCAGAGGTTTGCTCCTTTAATTTCTCTTTTGTTTCTCATTTTCCAAATGTTGTTCCTACTACAGATGAGTGGGGTGATTTCTTTCCCATATTTAGAGAACATAGAGATGACAACCCTGTTGAGCATTTTCTTGAGTTTCATGAACTCATGCATCGGTGGGGAATACATTATGAGGATGTATTAATGAAGATTTTCATGTAATCATTAGAGGGAGATGCTCTTGAGTGGTATTGATCCTTGCCCTCTACTAGCATATCCTCCCTGGAACAGTTCCATGCTTCATTCAGTGAGAATTGTAAAAGGTTTTTTCCAGTTGATTTACTTTTTGAAGATTGTTGTGAAGAATTTGGATCTCATATTCGACAGTCACTTATTAGTTCTTCTAGTAGTGAAAATAAAAGGGATTTTTCCATTGAGGAAGTGGAGGAAGATTTGGTTACATGTGAGTCTTATTCTAATTCTTTTATTCAAAAAGATGATGTTGGGAATTACATTAATGATGAAATTGATGGTAAAAAGGCTTTGGATACATCTTGCATTATTCTAGGTGCCTTGGTTAGTCGTTGTTATGATACATCCGTTGTTCTATGTTCTCATAATTATTTGATTAACTATGAGGAAAGTGATGTTAAAGGTCATGAGCAAGTTGTTCCCCTCCCTTCTAAAATTGTTGAGAAACAAGAAATCTATAAGTCCGAAGATGACATTCTGGAGCTAGAACAAGAAAAAAACAACAATGCAGAATATATACCCATTCATTTCAAACAACAAGATGAGAAATATTAGGAGTGTTTTGCTTCCCTTTATGGTTGTGAATCACATGAATTTCATGAGTTGTTTCAACGAGGACAAGAGAAACTCAGTATTTTTTATAATGCAGATCTCACACAACAACAACTTTGTCCTATCAACCAGTTGGAGGATTTTCATGAGTTTCAAGATCCAATAGTGAGATGGATGGATTCTTATTTTTCCAAAATCTCAAATATGGTAAGTTTTAGCATGATCATATTTTGCAGCCATGAGTACGAGATGCCTGCTAATTTTTTGTTGCATATGATACATCCTCTTTGGATTATTCTAAAAAGTGACATGCACGCAGTTATGGTTCTCAATAAAATGGTTTCTTGGTTTCACTAGAAATATGATTACACATTATTACTTGGTTTTCAGTTGAGTAGAGTAGGTAGTAGGAGAATAAGCTCTTAGTTCGAGTAGTTAATTTTTCAGTTCACAGATTGTTTTTAGTTTGTTGGTTTTTTCAATAGTTGTGTGTAGATCAACAATAAGACTCCATATCCTAACAAAGGCATTGGGGTTTAGTTGCAATTTTAATTTTCAGATTGAATAAAGACTCCATATCCCAACAAAGGAACTGGGGTGTAGTTACTGTTTTGAACTTCAAAGATATACATGCTCGACAAACAGAAACAAAGGTAAGTTATAGATAGTGGGAGTGAGGTTCTGAAAGGTATGGCACATGTTCTACTGTTCTTAGAACCTCACATGGAAGTGATATCCCCCATTGGAGCCAATGTTGTAACCTAGGTATGCACCCCTGCCCTTTTCTCTCCTTTACCCTATACATCCATCAATTCTAAGTTTTTTGGCTGCTTTATTAGCTCACTCTCCATTATTTAATCACTCATCTTCATGGCCCCTATTCGTCTTTACTTATTTTGCACCATATTTTTTCACTTTCTTGAAGGGTGATTTCATGTTCTGGTTTGAGTTTGAAATACTTGTCATCATATTTTCCACTAATTGAGCATGCAATAGATTCCCCCAGTCTTTTATGTGCACAGGGGACATCCAGGTCCAACAAGTCCTTTGTAAGCTCAGTAAGCTTCCACAGAAAAAGGCAACAAATCAAAGCAGTCCATTTCGGGGCTTAGAATTTAAGCCAAACAGATAGGTCAAATATTCAATGGTGGAGATCCAACAGTTGATGTAGATCAACGACTCTCACACATTCAGAGCCTCAAACTCATGTGGGGTTTAACAATATTGACTCCGCGACTTCGGCGTTTGGGCGTCTAAACTTTCCATTGGTTCAAATCTTTCAAAGTTTCTAGACATCGAAGTGTCGAAGCCTCTGAAGCTTCGAAGCACCAAAACTCCGAAGGAGCAAGTCCCCGAATTGTTGGAGTGGGCCCTCACTGCCACGTCACTTTGCAAGTTAGTTCATCCAGGAGGTTTTACTTCAAGACAAGCATGGAGCCCCAAAATGCCGAAATGTCGGGGAAACGTGGCGTTCATCAATCATGACACATGGCACTCATTTCAAGTCATTTGGTTGCGTCATCCGCTCATTTTCAAGTGACGCGTGTCACTCTTCTTCTGAGACACGCCACTTCAGGACCGTACTACTTCGAGAGATTTGTACGCCGCACATCCAAAATCTATCGAAGCCAGAAGTGTCAAAGCACATGACACTCATCACACCATAAATGTGGCAACCATATAGCATTGAGACGTGGCATCCATTTGTCGCCAACATGTGGCATTCATCTAGCACTGACACATGGAATATGTCATTCAAGACACGTGGCACCCATTTTTGGCACATTTGGGGATGACATATGCATTATTTCAAGTGACATGTGTCACCCTCCTTTCTGTGACACGTCCTCAGTTGACGTCAGGCTGCCATGTCATATTTGGGAGATCTTCCTCGAGGAGGTTTTCAAACACAACACTATAGGTCTCCTGAAGTTTTGAATTCCCGAAATCCTTTAATGATTAAAGTATTAATCTCAAGTTAATTAGCCTCATATAAGAATAGAATAGTGACTTAGTGAGATTAGTACTAAGGGATATTTAGATGCAATTCAAATCACAAACCTCCAAACACCAAAATTTCGAAGTGGTTAACCCGCGTTTATTGCACATTTGAAAAAGATAAAAAAGGGGCGCCAAACTAGGAATGCGAAAACTACACGTCTAGACTCCAGAAAAGAACAACACGACTTTCTTCTGTCCTCAAAGAGATAAGTGGGGGAAATACAAGGCCACACTTTCAGTTGTCTCCAGTGGCCTCCAACAACGCGCGTGCATGCCATGATCGATACAGAAATCAGTTCTGTCACTCTTGGCCATTTCTGTCAGATCTCAATTCGCTCCAATGCATGCATCAATATTATTTCATTGTAACAAAAGTTTCAAATGTTTAATTGCATGGTTCCTTTTAGTTTCAAGCATAATCAATGGTCTTTTGTGTTAATAACCACTCAGTTTTGATTAAGTCAAGCTCAGAGTATTCCTTGATATACTCCAGCGCGTGTTTAGTTCAATTAATTAGTTTTTTTAAAACTAGTAGTATAGAGTTAATCCTTAGTCCCATATGGACGATAGCCTCTGAAACTCTTATAAATATGTAGTTTTTATATGTTTTACAGGGGGTTTTGAGTTTTTGGAGAAGAATATAAGGAACAAAAGGATTGGACCTGTGCAGTTGACTGTAAAGTTCTCTACCTAGTGAATATATGTTGATAACAGTTGTGTTCTCTTACTCAAATATTTATGCGTTTAATCTTCTATTGAATGCAAATTTTGTTATGTGTGCAATGTACATTTCCTTATTCTTTCAGCCATTGTTTTAGTACATCCTTTTTTTGATTCTGTAACCGGTTATACAACTATTGTTTACAAAAATATCTACTATCCGACAACCTATTGAATGATTTGCATTTAGATATTTGTATAAGTCTTAAGATATTATTTTAAGTCTTTATTCTCACATAGCAAGTGATTCATTGCATTGGTTTTTGTTGTTTCTTTTGTTTGTCTTTTCATATCCCCAATTGTTCATTAATATTCATACCATTGGAAAGGAGAACCTTCTCTTATACTGTGTGGCCAGTCCAACCAGATTACCATCTTCGAAAACATATCCTTAAGCTGACCAACAAACTGACTTATCAAAAAAACCAATCATTATAAAATTTAGGTGGTCTAGCTCTGCCCTTTAGCAATCATGTGTAGACTTTAGGACCAACACCTCATATAAGTGTTTTCCCATCAATTTTTTTGAAACAAAATTGATGTTGGAAGATAATGTCATTAAGTTGTTCAATACATTTTTCTTCATGATGTGATCCTTGAATAAATCTTCACATTTCAATAGTTTCTTCTAATATATGAAAAACATGATCTGGAATGTATTCTTTCGTAATACATCCAATCAATGATGGTAGACTTCCAACATTTCCCCTCTTCAATGTTACTGAAAAATGACTGAAAATTTCATCAATATGATCATGAGTGTCTCCAACAAGAAGGAAACCAACTTTCACCTTTCGAAATATTCCCATTTCAAAAAGCATTCTTAGATATTCAAACACAATTTGATTTTTATTTTCACGACTAGTTTTGTCCAACTGAAGATAGAGAACTTGAGGAAGATTTCCATACCAGTGAGTGAGCACATGATGAATTATGGTGATGGTAAAATTTGAATCATTAAGAATATTTGGATCTGTGAAGTAAACCCTTGGACACATTTTTCCATTGAAAACCATACAACCAACCAAGTGAAACTGAATGAAATTATCTTCCTATAAATTTTTGGGTGTACGAACAAAATGTGGTAGAAGTGTTTTCTTCTAGTCCATGCCATCAATTATTATACGTAAATATTTGTTTGTAGCATCATAACACTTCTTTCGATATTTGTACAACTTTTTTCTTTCACTTGATTGTTGATTTCAATGTTCTTGAAGTGCTTTGACTATGGAATCTGCACATGACATAAAATTAAAATATTGATCATATGTTTTCATAGTTGATAACTATTCAATTTAAAAAAAAAATATTAAATGCATACCTCTTTCTTCCCCTTCAGATTTATCTCTTCTTGATTTAAGTGTAGCACATATACTACAAATCCCCATCCTTTTATTCTTAGGAATACAGACATTGTTGAATTGTTTCTTCCATATTCTTGTAAAATATGCATATGTAATAAAATTATCATTTCCTTCAACAACTTCAGCATATCGTTTGTACAAGTTGTAGATTTCCGTCCTTGAGAAATTATCTAGAATATGTATTGTGTCTCTTTCTGGCATACACTCTCCATGTTTGGAAAAGAAATCATGCATCCATGATAATGTAGTGTTTTTCAATGGCCCACTCTCTCATCCATGATGTACCTTTGAATAAAAAGAAGGATCATTTTCCAACCTTGTTTGGATTCTTGATAGACAAATATTACCAATTGAGTGAATTTTTTTGAAATCCTTTCTACAAAGTAAAATATTCCCAATGGGATAATCATATCCTATATTGGTGGATATCATGCACCCCATCAAATATGAATTTTTCATGTTCTTATTCATTGACAAATATGTATTCCTTTTATTCAAGGCATACATGTAGTCCATGCTTTTAAAACAATTCTTTTGACAACAGTCACTTGAAATCAATTCACTTATGAAAATTGATTTAGTAAGAAATTATTTCCTAGAACTTTTATAACTATAATGATTTGGATTGATATAAAAAGGTCTAATCATGGTCCTAGACACAATGTTTCTTTTCAATTTCTCCACTATTTCATCATCCTTACTAGAAGAATTTTCTTTATCACCACAAGGAGTATCAAGCAAAACTTGTCAGGAGATTGAACTAGAGAATGTCTATCGCCTTGATTTGTTGCAGCTGAATGATTGATAACATCATCATCAACATAATCATTTGGAGGAAAATCATCATCAACATTGTGTCCACCATTGACATAATCATCTTCATTTCTTTCAAAATCCCCACTTGAGTGAAAATTTTCACCATCCTTCTTAGTGCCTTGAAAATATTCATCAATATCTTGAAAAAATACTCACTTGGAGGAAAATCAACATCAACATTGTTGTATTTTAATTTATCACTCAGGAAAGAGTGTCCACCAATGGCATAATCATCTTCACTACTTTG
This sequence comes from Picea mariana, assembly GCA_032191745.1. Classification (NCBI taxonomy): domain Eukaryota; kingdom Viridiplantae; phylum Streptophyta; class Pinopsida; order Pinales; family Pinaceae; genus Picea; species Picea mariana. The sequence goes on along the minus strand of JASDQU011377665.1, from coordinate 12,924 downwards.
AAAATCGCCACTTGATAGATATTCTTGATCATCCTCATTACTGGCTTGAAAATCCTCACTTGGAGGAAAATCATCATCACCAACATTTCTTCTTTTAAATTGCTCATTCGAGAAAAACTGTCCAGCATTTCCATAATCATCATAATTACTTTTAAAATCCCCAGTTGGGGGGAATTCTTCATCATCCTCATTCGTGCCTTGGAAATCCTCACTTGGAGGAGAATCTTCATCAATACCTTCAAAATCATCACTTGGAGGAAATTCATCATCACCAACATTGCTATGTTTAAATTCCCCACTCGGGAAAAAGTGTCCACCATTGTCATAATCATCTTCGCTGCTTTTAAATTTTACACTTCAAGGAAATTCTCCATCATATTCATTGGTTGCTTGGAAATATTCATCAACACCTTCATCCCAATCATTTAAACGTTGATCATAGTCTCCACTTTGAACTACATTTTGATTATTTTCATTACTATTAAACTACCGAATAGATTTATCACCATCATATTCCTCCTCTTCATCATCGGTTCCTTCAAAGTCCTATGGTTTAGTACATTCATGAGGAACATGTTGAATAAAATTGCTTGCACTATGATCAAAATTCCAACTAGTTGGAAAGAAATGACACCTCATTTGCATTACAAACATTCCTATCGCATTTCCTAGTCCCAATAGAAGAGGTATGCGAACAATTTGTTGATGTCTCAGAAATAAAATATTATTTATCTGATGAAGCCGTCCCTTCTCTCTAAGAAATAAAATGATACAAATGCTCACCCTCCCTATAACATTATTATAACTTTCATAATGATCTTTTTCCTCCAAATCCCCCACCCCAAAAAAAGTTTCCCTCCAAAATTCCCCCCCCANCCTCCAAAATTTCCCCCTCAATTTTTTCCCTCCAAAATTTCCCCCCAATTTTTTTCGCTTATTTTCCCTTAAAAATTAAAAGCAAATTTTACTCTTTTATTTCGTTATTTACATGTGAAATATAATATTTATCATGTTTATTTATTTATCCCACATTCATTAAACATATTGATGATCCATATAATTTTAGGTATATATGTAGACAATATACCTAATTTTTATTTATCCCACATTCGTTATACTAACAGTAATTTATATCATCCATGTTATATATACACAGTCTTGTTTTAAATTTTTACATTTTTTGATATCTCCGACAGTATTCGTTAAAGGATTTTGAGTAGGATACAAGGGAGAAAAATCGAGAAGACTGTTGGCACAAGGGAAGAGCCAGGGTTCAACACTACAACAACACACCAAAAAAACCCTAACTACCAGCCCTTTCGGAAACACCTACGAAGCAGATGAAGTCTCACCCGAGGTAAAGGCAGGGGTGGTTGCAAGACTCAGATATCTACAACCTTATCTAGGAAACTGATCTATGATTGTAACACCTTAACAGAGCACTTAGCAATTATAGTTCATCAATATCTAGTATTAATTTACAGTGCAGTTAAACCCTAGTAATAAATCGATGCAACATTCTCATAGCAATAGAGTCAAGGAATAAGCATACTAACATAGATCAGATCTAGAATTCATTCACATTATTCAACACTAAGATACCATATTAGATTCATCTATCATCTAACAACACACTAAGAATTTAATCATATAAACAAGAGAGCAACCATAAAGCACAAAGCATTCACAACATAGGATATACGTGGTTCACCCCCACCCTGGGGCTACGTCCACCAACTCTTTGTCTTATTTATTAGCTTATCTCAATCTTATACATTCACAAAGCCACAAAATCCTACTTCGCATAGGATAGGATATCTGTGCGCACTCCGCCAAATCCTTCTTCCCTGAGTAGATCTGGGCACAGAGCCTTACACAACCTTTTACAGTCACTTTCACTTAGCCTTGCAAGTCTCACACAGCATGTGCAAAACACTTTATGGCTTGCACAACTTACCACTGTCTGATTCTTGCATCGCCTAGTCTTCTATTTATACTTTACAAAAAGGGCCTAAGCATGGGTAAACCCATGGGCTGACATCCACATACCCGTTACATAAGACCAACCCAAAAATCCCTAAAAATGGGGCCGAGATCCCGTGATCTCCACTTTGACTTGTGCTCCACCTTCGACATCCTGTCGAAGTCTCAAAAGTAGGTCAAACATGACCAAGAATCCTTAAAACTTGGTCAAGGGCCAACAGGCCCCCAACACTTACCTATGACTCGTCCCGAGTCACTCTGATATGGGTAGTTCTTCCTAAAAATACTCGAGCTTGGCTCGAGCTGCTTCGACCTATTGCTGTGCTATGGCCTCCTGTTCAGTGAACTATCATATGAATACTTCATTGACAGGTCTCTCTAAGCGTTGTTCAGCTGCAGTGATGACTTGCTCCAGTTCTGCTCCTCAGCCTTTGATCTCTGCGAATAGTTGGCAAGCCTCATCCTATATAGGTTGGAGTCTCTGAGTTACTTCCATGACTCTTATTTAAATGGTGTGGACCTATTGTTGAGGAGTGCGCTGCTCTTGGGATCGCTTCATCCTTTCGACAACTGACAGGGGATTCAACTGTGAATGTATTTTTTCTGCTTGTTGCTTCACCTCTTGGAGATGTGACTCTAGTTCCTTCAGTTCTGGATTCTTAGTGAGTCACTCGTAAGTCTAGGCATTGCGGTCACTTAGTTTTTTACATTCCATGGAGAGGGCCTTGATTTTTTCAACGACGCTTCGGGTAATTGCTTCCCTTTGATCCCTCACATCCTGTGGAGTGTCGGGCACTGTGCAGAGCTCTAAGTCTTCTATCCTTTGTTGAAGCTATTGGATAGATTCCATGAGCTGCGATAATTGATGATCTACTAGTTCTTCCTCTTTCAGTTACAAGCCCATCATAGAGCGAAGTGCTTTGTTGACTGCTTCTTTTACTTCAACCTGCTCTGCGAGCAACTTTTCCTTCTCCTACTGGATCCGCTCTTTTTCTCCTTTGAACTTGGTTTGAAGGGTGTCCTTCTCCTATTGTGCAATCCTATGTTTCTCCATAACTTCCTCCCGTGCTTGTTTTAAGGCCATTGTGGCATGTTCCTTTTCTTCCTGTACACGACGAAGGTGAGCTTTGGTCACGTCAACTATTCTGCGAAGTTGGGTAGGCTCATCTCCCAACTCTGGTTTTTTTTATGGTGGGGGCACAGTGTATACTGCATGGCTAGACTGAAGGCCTGTTGTACCCCTCTAAGTTCAACCTCGAATCATTCATACATCTCCTCTTGCTTGGCTTCATGTTTCTGTAATATTTCTTGTGAGGCGTCATTCATAGCTGCGATGATGAAGTCAAAGTCATCGACAGTGAGCACAGTATGCATCTTAGTTATGGTGTCTCTAGATTTCTTCTGGGAAGTGGGTTTCGTAGGAAAAACCTTCCTTTTCTTCAGGGGGTCAGTCTCATTAGCAGGATCCCTGGGTGATGTTTGTTCGCCTTACTTCTACTGGTCTTCTTTGTCATTTTTCTCTTCTAATTCATCATCACCCCCTTAGCCAGGTGATCCTGAAGTAGTCTCTTCCGATGCACTGCTCAAGTCTTGGGCTTCTTTGGTCTTCTTCCTTCTGTTGGTTCCATGTGTGTCATGTTCTTTATGAGTGGTCTCCAAGCTATCAAGTTCGGGATTGGACATCTCTGCAGGGTTAGCAGGGAGAAGGAGGTATGTTGACCAGTCCTTAGTTATCTCCTCGAGGTCCTCCTTTGTGATCTTGTAGTATGACTACAGATCCTCTTTGTGCTCATCTTCTCGCATAGTGATATAGATGAAGTGTCGATCTGTGCGGAACTTCATGAGGGATCAAAACCGTTGTAGCATGTTTGGCATCATGCAAGGTTCAGATTCGATAGCCCTCTTTAGTTAGAGATAATATGTATGAAATACCACATTCGACTACCACTGTTTTCCCATATCACTCAAGTACTAGAGAGTAGTGAACTTTGTAGTAAGAAGCTCGAACAACTCAATGTCTGGGAAGGTCTCACCTTCCGGCATCTCCCAAGCAGTAAACACGATGAGGATCAGGAGCCAGCTAAAGTGGAAATCGTATCCCTAATCTTTTTCTTCACGACAGTCTAATTATAGTTGGTTAACTAGGTACTTCACCTAGTTCATCTGTAGGCCTTCCACACATTTCCCAACGAGTTCAACGACAAACCCTGTGACCTACGTCGGTCTATTCTTTCTCACAATATTTCCTGTGATTAATTGGCATGTTAGGCGCACTATGCCATTCTGGATGGAAGCTACCTTTTAGCCTCACATCCCCTTCTCAGCATCATCATAGGTATCCTTGATATTTTGTGCTAATGCGCGATCTGTGGCCTTCCCTGGATAGAAGTCCTGCGGGTCGGGTCCTTGCATACTCAATCTGGTGATCCTATGGATCACCGTCGAATCGGATGTGATACGGTGGTCTAGCCATAAGTAGTCGCCATGGTAACATGAGAGCAGGAGATTAACACAAGCGTTTACCTCCTGGTGCCTTCCGAAGTGTGGGATTTTCATTACATTCAACAGGGTGGATTGTGTGGGGTTCATTGTCCATGGCTGGGGGATTATTTTCAAGTTCTTCCCCTTCTTCCTGGCCAAGTATTTATAAGGGGTGAGCATACTATGGTTCTTATGGTCTCCTAGGTTGAATTTGTTGAACTTAAATATCACGATCTTATCCTGTTGCGCTCTAACTGGGCATATCCCCTTCGAGAGGTACGCAGTAACCATGGTGTAATCAAAGTCCCTTGGGACACTGTAACGACTCATTGCATCGGATAGAGGCGGGATGTAGTTGGGTAATATGGTTGGGATTAGCTTCACATTCGCTAGGTCATTTCTATGCTTGGTTCTCTTCTCTGTTGTTGGTCGGGATGGTCCAGATCCGTGAGCTATCGACGAAGAAGCTTGCACTCCTCTCGTCAATGATGCTTGTACACCCATAGAAATTACCCTTTCAGACATTATTCTTTCATTCATGAGGTTGATGAGTACCTCCTTCATAGACTCTTCGACTGTGCTAAGTTCTTTGGACATACACGCTCATGGTTGAATATCTTGGGTTTGAAGAGCAACTACTCAAAGCACGAGATGGATGGTGATAGCTCGATGATCATTGCGCGAAATCAACTAATATGCGAGCTCAGATAATCACAGATGGAAAAAGTGTTCTCGGTGCAAGGCTCGATGAAATAAGTAGAAAACTAGGTAATGGATCTTTCCAACGGGCGAGAAGCCTTCATTAATGCAATTATGTCCATTATGGTGTGGTCCCAATGGTCTTATGATGAGATTTCTGACCATAAATTTCATTCTAAGAGTTAGGGGTGTCGGTCTAACAGTTATATTATTTCCAAAAGCTATATTTCTTCACCATGATGAAGTGCCATGCTATGCTGTACTGATATCCCGACGAAGTTCAGATTCTGGAATCCTTCCTTCTGCAAAGTTCCCTCCGTAACCTTCTGTAATTTTTCAATCTTTGGTCTCTTCTTAATGTTATTTCTAGCCTTTTTCCTAGTGATCTTCATCTCGTTATTCCTCTTTCCATTCTAATTCTTGTCTTCTTTTGGCATAGTAACTTCGCGCTATTGAGATTCTTTCGTAGGGTTCACGGGTAATACTTATCCTCTAGCTGGGGTAGGTGTTGGTGAGTCTTCTTGTGTTCGTTCAACTTTGAAATCCAATTTTTTGGTTCTAAATAGCTTCGATATGTTCTCTTGTTCTTCAATCAAGTGTTCTATCCTCTTAGTCATGAAATCTTTTAATTCTTTCTTCTTCTGGTCTAAGACTTCCTCTTCTTTTCTTCTAGATTGATCCTTTTGAATCCAAGGTTTTCCTAGTAACATAGCAAATGAGGCGTTGTTCTCAATAAATTTAACAACCTCAAAATCTTCCTCTATCAAAGTTCCATGGGCACTCATAGATTTCTGGGTGAGTCTTCCACATAGGGTTATTAGTTTTCCTTTAAATAATCATGTTCCTCCCAATGAAGGAATCATAGAAGATTTACCTAAAGTTTCCCAAGTTCTTTCTGTCATGATATTCACCTGTGTTTCTTCATCCAGAACATAGTCAATGTCAAAGTCTCCTATTCTTGTTTCTATGTATTCTTTTTCTTTGAAGATCTCCGATAAGATGATATTTTGGTGATCATATAGGGTTTCTTTCATTTGTATCAATACATCCTCTAATTTTTTCTAGGGTTCTGCCATGGTCTCAGTGTCTTGATCTTCACTAGGGTCATCTTGTTTCATATTCATTCTGTCAAGCTTAACAATCATTCTAGGGCAATCCAAAACTTCATGATCCGTAGCTTTACAAAAAAGACAACTAGGTCTTCTACCAGGGCATTCCTTAGCCAGATGTCTCGGTCTTTTGCAACTGTAACAAAGGGTTAATCCTCATTTTCTTTTAAATGATCCCCAATCTTTCTTGTACTGCGCATTAGGATCATGGTAACTAACTTGCAAAAAAATCTTTCTAGGATCCTGCATCCATTTTTTAGTCCAAACATTCTTTCTATGCATAGGTATAACATATCTTTCACTATTCTTATCAGATCTACTTATATCAAATATTCTTTCTTCTAGTTGTTCCCTACTTTTCAAGCTAGGACAAAATTTATCAAGAATACCTAGATCCATACTTTAGAAACAAAAATTTCCACTTATCTTACTTCTAACAAAGCACAAAGCTTACAGATCTTACCTCTTTAATAAAAAATTCTCACTTTTACCTTTATCAGAGCACAAAGCTTTCAGATCTTACCTCTTTTCTTTAGATTTGGCCCTTCTTCTTGGAACGAAGCTTCACAGGTCAAGTAGTATTGCGTACTAGGGAAACAGTTCTATGCACAGAGCTTATCTCTTTTTTAGTTCCCGGCAATCACAGTTTCAGGTCGGATCTTCGAACAAAACTTCTTCTTCCTCAGTTCCCAGCAATCACAGTTTCAGGTCCGATCTTCACACAAAGCTTCTTCTTCCTCAGTTCCTAGAAATCATAGTTTCAGGTCCCGACAATGAAACCATTGTTCAACGCTACAACAATGCACCAACAAAAGCCTAACTACCGTCCCTTTCGACAACACTTGCGAAGCAGATGAAGTCTCACCCGAGGTAGAGGCAGGGGTGGTTGCAGGACTCATATGTCTACAACCTTAACTGGGACACCGATCTATGATTGTAACACCTTAACAAAGCACTTAGCAATTATAGTTCATCAATATCCAGTCTTAGTTTGCAGCGTAGTTAAACCCTAGTAATAAATCGGTGCAACATTCCCATAGACTCAATAGAGTCAAGAACTAAGCATACTAACATAGCTTAGATCTAGAATTCATGCACATTATTCATCACTAAGCTACCATATTAGATTCATCTATCATCTAACAACGTACTAAGCATTTAATCATATAAAAAAGAGAGCAACCATAAATCACAAAGCATTCACAACATAGGATATACGTGGTTCACCCCCACCCTGGGGCTATATCCACTAACTCTTTGTCTTCTTTATTAGCTTCTCTCAATATTCTACATGCACAAAGCCACAAAATCCTACTCCGCATAGGATAGGATATCTGTGCGCACTCCACAAGATTCTCCTTCCCTGAGTAGATTTGGGCACAGAGCCTTACACAACCTTTTATAGTCACTTGCACTTAGCCTTGCAAGTCTCACATAGCATGCACAAAGAACTTTACAACTTGCACAACTTACCACTGACTAAGTCTTACATCACCTAGTCTTCTATTTATACTTTACAAAAAGGGCCTAAGCATGTGTAAACCCATGGGACGACATCCCCATACCTATTACATAAGCCCAACCGAAAAATCCCTAAAAATGGGGATGAGATCCCATGATCTACGCTTCGACTTGTGCTCCGACCTTGACAGCCTGGCGAAGTCTCAAAAGTAGGTCAAGGGCCAACAAAGACATTTGAGGATATTCTAGCATTTCATAGGTTAGTTGTTTTTTCTTACCATTTAACAAAACAACAATTATAAGATTATATATGAATCACATAATAATTTTTCATGCAAAAATTAAAAAACCTTAAATTTGTTTAGATGTTTTCTAATTTTTTCTAAAAAAAACCCAATTTTTTTAAAAAAATGAGGCTTTTTTCAAAACAATTTAACAAACTCCTTAAGATTTTTTGAAAAAAAAAAAATTTTTAAGTGAAATTTAGGTATAGTTTTGTAAAAAAAAAAAAAAAAAAATTTAATTGTTTTTTTCTTAAATGTTTTTAGTTTTTTCCCATGGTGGTTATTGGAAAATGTCTGGGGCTTGGTCGTGGGGGCTGGGACAGTGCCCGACATCACCCTAGCCAGACCATCCCTATGGCCAAGCCATGGGAACGCCCATGGCTTGGCCATAAGTCTGGCCCCCCACGGCCAAGTCATGGTCCCAACATAAGCCTAATAACTCCATGGGTCAATTTTTTTTTACATATGGGTCAAAAGTTTTTAATTTTTTTTAAACTAGTTCTTATATTCAATATTTTTTTTTTAGTTTATTATAATGTAAAAGGCCTAATTTTGTTTTTTTATCTTATAGGAAAATGGCAGGAAAGAGATTATCTATGAATATATTTGGATCACGACCTGCAATAATGGCATCCAAAAATGCAACTGGAACCTTCATGAATGTTAAGCAACAAAATGATAGCATAACACCTGAGCTATCAAGGGAAATGAAGAATGTTAGAGAGTGGAAATCTTTGGAAGGTGAAAACAAAATGGAATATTCTTGGTTTGTTAAAGACAAGAAAGGAAACAATAGAGATCATATATATTTATATTGTGTCGAATTATAACATATGCAAGGAAATTATCAGGCACTTGGCTTGTTACGAGATATATGTTTGGTGCCAGCCACAGATATTGTTTATGCACTTCTCAAACAAGGAAGAACTTATATCAATCTTAGATATTGTTTCAAAATGAGCAATTATAATAAGAATGAATGTTTTTCATAATTATGTGCATCCATCATTGATGACATTGAGAAAGGAAATGTAAGTTTTTTATTTCTATTTTTTTGTCGTTCATTATTTTTAGTATCATGGTAATGTTTTGATTTTATTTAACATGAAAATGTTATATTTTATTTTTACAAGATTTTGTTAACAACTTTCACATATGTTAGTGGGGATTTACTCTACAGAGAATAATATCATGGATGTCATGAACGCTTTCATATTGAAAAGACACAAGAAGGAAGGAAAAGGAAACATAAAGTAGTGGAGGTTGAACCTGCAAGAGTAGACAGAGAAGGACATGAAAGAAKAAAGAAAAATCATCATTCTAGAAATCCTAAAAAGGTTACATTTGAAAATGAGGAAACTCCAAATGAATATTTTGTTGAGATTGGTCCCAATGAGGTTATCACTCCTTCTCGCAAAAARAAYAWACAAGATAAACGCAAAAGARMRATGGYTGATGATGWGTCTATTCATATTGATTATGAAGAAATCATTGATTTAGATGAAAYACATTTAAATCATAAGAGGAAGAAAAAAAATGTTGATAATGTTCAAGAATCCATCRTTAGTTCARAGTATTATAGTGAAAGTCCTAAAGGTAGYAGAGAAATAATAACATCAGGTGTCGATCTGGAGGATGGTATTATGAAAACAATACAAAATGCCATTAGAAATAGAATGAGGATGGAAAACTTAGTTGTTGATGGCCACACATTTCAGTTGAATGTGAAACAACTTTATAAACCCACATAAGGGTAAGAAAAATATCAAATTAACAAACTGCATCACTTGCATATTCAAAATTTGAAAGAATTGATTAGGTATAATCCATATGCACATGTGGTTGACTACCTAGTTCTTGTTGACCCAATGGAAGTTCTTGTTGAACAGGATAAGTTAACTAAGAGGGGGGTGTGAATCAGTTGTATAAAATTTCTTTCATTTTATGAGAAGATTACTTATTAATCAATAAATCATGTCTTTAACATTTAACTTGCAGTAATACATTTAACCAATAAATATACAATCACATAAATGGAACAGTGACACAATGATTTTTCATGAGGAAACCCAAAAGGGAAAACCTCTTCTTCTTATGAATGAAATTCAAGCTCCAACTCCTCTTTACATTCTTATTTTATCTGAGCTACAACCTAGATGAGGCTGCTACCTCTGCTTCTTCAGCACCTACTGAATGGAAGCTACAAATCCCAGATGTACAAGCACCAACTTGTACAGGAGACTTTTACAGTCTTCCCTTGCTCCTCCCTACCACCCTGGAATCATTCTCTGTCACTAAGAACCTGAAAACCAAGTCTTTATCTTCTCTGGAAAGGGATTCAACATTCAAATCCTCTCTGTTTAAATAATCATATCAGAATCCATTCTTCTCCCCTTGATGTCTGCTATATATTCATCATTTCTTCTCACTGTCCCTGTATGATTTTATTTCAATTTTATCTTTATTTACAAAAATGAATTCTATCTTAGAGCTATGGATGTACAATTAATTCCATACGCACCAACCTTCATCTCACCCAATTTCACTTATTTCTACCCTATACATTCAGAGTGTACACTCGAACCCTCAGGCTTCGAAGATTTAGTTATAATAACTGAATAAATACCTTACAATGATCATTATTGGTCAAGGCCTCAAGAAGAACAGTAGCCACACGATCAGTTTAAATATTTAACCAACATCGTTCGATGATCATACATTTATTTTGTCTCAGCATCGAATAACCCTCGAGCGCTTTGACAGGACACTTGTCTTTAAACCATATGCCCATTGTCTATGACCACAGGCTTAACTAAAATGTGTTTCACATTTTGGCATTTTGGCACTTTGGCATTCCTGTGGTGAAGTGTTTCGACACTTCCAACTCCAGCTATCCGGAACCTACACCAAAAGGTGTTTTTCGCATTTCGGCATTTCGACACTTCGGCATTCCTGTGGTGAAGTGTTTCGACACTTCCAAATCCCGGTATCTGGAACCTACACCAAAAGGTGTTTTTTTCATTTCGGCACTTTGGCATTTCTGTGGTGAAGTGTTTCGACACTTCCAACTCCCGGTATCCGGAACTCCGAAATGGAGTCAGATCAACGGTCCGGTATTTCGGATTTTCGCATTTCGGCATTTCGTGAGTTGGAATGCTATCACGTTTCCTTCCTTTGACTTCTTATTTCCTGATATCCACTTTTCTCCGATCGACAGTCCCACAACCTTTCATATTTCGGCATTTCAGATTTTGCGACTTCGAGACTGCTGTGATGAAGAGTCTCGACTCTTGACTCCTCCAACTCCCAGTATCTGAAACTCCCAAACGTCATTTACACTTCTGATCTAAACTCCCAGTATTTCGTATTTTCTATGATCCAGTCCTGTTCTCATCGGGACTTCACGTTTCACGATTTCACGTATCACGATGTCGAAGGTCTCTCAACTTGCAACCTATGAATTCCCGAATTCCAAAGGAAATCTTCAGTGATTCTCCGATCTGGTCCTGATCTCATCGGGACTTCACATTTCGTGATTTTGCGTATCACGATGTTGAAGGTCTCTCAACTTGCAACCTCTGAATTCTTGAATTCCAAAGGAACTCTTCAGTGAACCACCATGTATTTCAAGTTTGACATTAATGACAAAACCTGTGCAACAAAACTTACCAACAAACTCCCCCTTTGACATTGATGGCAAACTTTAAATCTCTTCTGGCCCTTTTGACATCTATGGCAAAGGAATCAACCATACTCCCCCTGAGAAAATAAAAACCACTTGCAAAGATGTATCATTTCAGTAGCAACTCCCCCTATCAATAATAGTCAATAAACCTATGCAGTCTTGATTTTATAATGAAGCTCGTGCAATATTTGAGAATGAAATGAAATTACAGAGGGTAAACCCCCAACTGATCCCTGAGACTTTCAAATTGCATTTTAGGTAAAGGTTTAGTAAATACATCCGAAATCTAATCCTTTGTGCCAACATATTCCACTTTAATAACTTTATTCATAACCTTCTCTCTTAGAAAATGAAATTTAATGGGAATATGCTTTGTTTTTGAATGCATAACAGGATTTTTAGAAATACTAATTGCACTGGTATCATCATAGAAGATAGGTATAGGTTCATCATAATGAATATGTATATATTCCAGCATCTATTTCATCCATATAACCTGAGTGCAACAAGTTGCAGCTGCTATGTATTCTACTTCAGCAGTAGACAGAGACACTGCTGATTGCTTTTTACTTGACCAACTTACAAGACATCCTCCAAGGAAAAATGTTGCTCCACTAGTACTCTTCCTGTCATCAACACAACCTGTCCAATCAGCATCAGTGAAAGCATATAAATCAAGCTAATTACCTGTAAGATACCGCAAACCATACTCTGTTGTCCCCTTAAGATATCTTAAAATTCTTTTGACTGCAAGTAGATCAGAAGTTTTTGGTGAAGCCTGAAACCTACCAACTTGAAAAACTGCATGCATAATATTAGGTCTTGTAGTTGTAGCATAAAGAAGACTACCAATCATAGATCTGTGTTCTGTCTAATCAACATCTTTAGTATCATCAAACTTACTTAATTTATAGCCAGTAACCATGGGAATGCCAACTGGTTTAGACTCTTCCATCTGAAATTTCTTAAGCATTTCATTGATATACTTGGTTTGAGAAATGAAAATACCTTTATCAGATTGAGTAATTTGCAAGCCTAAGAAAAGATTCATTTCTCCTAGCATGGACATCTCAAACTCTTTCTGCATACTTTCATCAAACTGTTTACTGAGCTTATTATCATTACTACCAAAAATGATATCATCTACATATATCTCAACAATGATCAGGCTATCATTTTCTTCTTTAATATATAGATTACTATCAGTGTTACCTTTCCTGAA
>JASDQU011377664.1:24281-41424 GCA_032191745.1 Picea mariana | reverse complement strand
AGCTCAATGATGTGCTCAAACCCCTTGTCTGGTGGCACACCTAGAGGAATCGGCCCAAACACTTTCTGGTGCTTGTCAAGGATTCTTTTGATCTTTGGTGTGTAGTGCACCTTTCCCTTCTCATTCACCCATGTTGAGAGCTTACATTTCGATGCGTATACAATTTATTCCCTTCTAAAGATGGCTTCCATCCTCTTGGCCGTGACCACTCTGGCAGAGTTACCTATCATGCCTCTGAGCACAACCTTTCATCCTCCTTCCTCCACAAAGGCTATTTCCATGGCCTTGTAATTTGTGGTGATGGGTCCTAAAGTGCCGAGCCACTGCACCGCTAGGATGATGTTGGTATCAGGAAGATCCATCACATACACATCTTGAACTAAATCATGCCTTCCCAAGGTGAGTTTCATACCTGGTATGTATCTGTTATAGGGCATAGTACTACCACCTGCTACCTCCACTTTCAATCCTTCAAACTCTACTGTAGGTATGTGCCTCCTCTTTAGTAATGCTGCATCAATGAAATTGTGAGAAGCTCCTCCATCAATCAGAACTGAAACTCTCTATCCTTGCAAGACCCCTCTCATCCTGAAGGTGTTGAACTTGGGTACCCCGCTGATAGATGCCAATGTAGCCTTCTCTCTAGCTGCACAGTCTAGTTCTGGAACCTCCTCTTCTGCTGCCTCTAAAATTTTGGCCTCCATGTTTTGTATCTGACCATACTCATCCTCTTCTTCATCATCTGAAGTGACCTCAATATAATGTACCTGTCCTCGTCCCATGCAATTGTGTGAGGGATTCCATGGCTCCTTGCATGTGAAGCATAGTTGTTTCCTTCTCAATTCCCTCCTGGTGTTGTCATCTATTCTGCCATGGCCCCTGTCATAACCCTTAGGGTCATGTCCTCCCTGGTTTATTGGAGGCCTTTGATCTCTTCCACCATTGTTAAGAGGTGGTCTGGGTATGAATTTTGGTTTAGTAGCTGGACCCAGATCCCTCATCTTCCAAATGGCTTCCTATAGGCTGGTATGCTTCAAGGCCTTAACCCAACCCTTCAAGGGTTCCATCAATCCTTCTGTAAAGAGCATCATGAGCTTGGTTAGGGACATATCTTTCACCATCACTACCAATCTCTGGAACTCATCAATGTATTCCTCATTCGTACCTGTTTGCTTGAGTTGGGTGAGCTCCCATAAATGTAACTCAGGATCTCCTAGATCAAATCTATCAATGAGCCTCTGAGTGAATTCTGTATAGGATACAATCTGGTTGTGGCCAAGTGTGGTGAGCCCATGGTACCACCAGTCATGAGCCTTTCCATCCAAGTACATAGTGGCAAACTTGATGGCCTCCATCTCTCTCATGGGGTTAAGTTGCAAGTAAGTATCCAGCTTTTGCACCCATGCTTGTGCTGTCATCTTAGCCGTACCATCAAAGTATGGAATCTCTATCTTCCTTTCCCTTCACTCAAACTCAAAGCTTCCCTTGTGGTTTGTCCTAGGCTGGTTTCTAAACCTGAGTTGTCAATACTGATATAGGGAAATATGTCTTTGAACTTTCATATCCAAGCTGTAGTATTCCCTAGTACTCCTGGCTAATTGTTCCACAAAATCTTCAACCTGTTCATCCTGCCCTTGCTCATCTGTGAATGTGGGCATGCATGGTCTGGGGTTAGCTCTGCTACCTAAGTGTCAGCCTAGCGGTTCATCTTTGAACACTGGCATGTATGGCCTATGATTGGTCCTACTACCCATTTGCCCATGGAACGTGCCACCAAGAAGACTTCCTTTGGATCCCGGTGCTTTCTTCAGGTTATATCTGACTTCCTCATGGGTTCCATTGGACCCTCCAACCTCTTTATTCTGATACATATCAAGATCTTTGCCTCGATGGGTTACTTGCATCAGAAGGTCAGTTATCCTAGTTTGGTTCTCATTCATTTTTTGTAGATTCTCATCAAATTTCTTCAAGGTTTCAGAGATTTCGGCCTATCCCCTTCTGTTGGTTTCTTGATACTCATCCAACTGTTGGACCAATGTGCTTTCTGTGCGGTTCATGTTTTGCTGGAACTTACCAAATTCGGCTACTAAGAGAGCCAAGCCCTGAGGCTCATGGTCGTCTCCCGACCCTTCCATTTCTACCTCTGTTTCACTGTTGTTTTTCTTCCTCCAACCCATAACAATTCCCTTGTACCTCTGCATGCACCGATCTCTCCACAGGTTTGGAGGATCGAGGCTCTGATACCACTGTAATGATCCCAAGCCAATTTTTTTCTTGGAATCACCAACTACTACTGATCTATTGATGTGCAGGTATTTATTGAGTTATTAAGTGCATACAAGATTCATCAACACATGAATATCACAATATATTCAAGATGTAGAAGCACAAGCAAAGATATGACCTTTTTATTATGAGCAATGTAATATCAATACAATAGATGGCCGATCTAGCATAAACCTTAGATGCAAGAAATAGTTATGAGCTGCTACAAAATGCTCCCAACAATACAAAATAAGCTTCCAAAGGCTGGATATACAATGAAGACTAAATCAAGTAGATCTGAGCCATACTAATGCTCAACCTCCAAGCTGGAAAGTGCCACGCCCTGCTAGAATGTTGAAGCCCTCAATAATTCGACCCTGCTACCAAAAGTGTCCAATCATCCTGAGAAATATGCCAAATGATAGATCGGGCAACTGTAAGGACAACCCAGATGTCCAAATTCCCAAATCCACTCTCAAACCCTGTAGATTTAAATTCCTCCACTGAATGGTGCACCCCATTGTGTGACTGAAACCCTAGATGGTTCAACCATGATGAAGGAGGCCTCGAAATGCTCTGAAACTCTCCAAGAATATAGATCGGGCTATGAGAATCCCATGGGAGAAGTTTCAGACTCAGATCTCAAGCAAATCTCCCTAGATATAAGTTTTATTGAATCACAAGACGTCCCCTATGGCTCCAAGACGTCCCAATCTACAGACAAATGTAGAATGATGATAACCCTCCAGAAAATCCCTCAAACTGATGGTCCTGCCCCTGCGAACAAAACCCAATTGTTGGAATGGCCCCAGGCCCTCAGGATAAGCTGGATCGAACCTCCCTCTAGATGATGGTGCACCCTTGATGGAAACGCAAGAACAGTATGGCCTGCTACCTTCTGAAGCACTAGATGGCGATGGGCTGAGACTAGAATGGTGTGGAGGAATCTTTCATCCCTGAGACCAAGCTGCGGAACAAGGTGAGTGGATATTTCACCACTGAGTTGCTCACAAGGGTTTGTACAGAAAAACCCCAAACTGAATGCTCAAGAGCAATAGCAAATGCTAATCCAAAACCAGAATGAGTAATAGGTGTGCCCCAACCTCTTACTTATACATTTCCTTCTAATTCTTTGTTGAGTTAGGTTAACTCCCAGGGTTAATCTTCTATTCTTCTGTTGAGTTATCTTTTACTCCTTTATCCTTTTCCTTTCTTAAGTCAACTTAAAAATATAACTTTTAACTTATTGACTACTCTCCCCCCCCCCCTCTGTGTAATACTATGAGCTAGTGGGGGTGCCTAAGCCACTGAGTCTCCTTATCACCTCTCTAAGAGGTGGGGGACATTACAAGAATCAACCCGTACAAGAAAAAATTGAGAATAATCTAAGGCAAGTATAAGAGTATGTACATGTTAAGTACAAATAAATGTAAGCAATCATCGGTAATGCCATAAAAAGGGAACCAGAAAAACAAGGAATAGAAGTGTTTAAGTTGGAAGGAGAGAACAAAATCCATGCGATGTGATTATGAAATTATGGAATATAGCCTCATCATCCAAGACATTAAACCATAGATATCATATCAAAGGGGAAAATTTATGATCTAACTAGGAAACAATTTAATAATAAATAGGAGAAATGGGAGAATTGAAAGGTAACAACAAAAGCTAGAAAATTGCATTTTTTGAAAAAGTAAAATTGTGATAAGTGATAAAAAGAAAATAGAAATCTAAGTCCAAGGATGAGAAGTGAAGCATATGGAATTGAAAAGTCATGTTTTTACATGAAATATCAATGTTTTATCTATGGATAATATAGATGTGCTATAGTTTCTTTTGAATGATCTGTATTTTTTATTTTAAAAACATGAGAATGTGAAGGTATGGTATACAAATACTTTCACACTCAAAAGTTTTATAAACAAAAAATACATATATATGTTTCCTATTAAATAATTAAATTTCTATGAATTAAAGTGAATAAAAGAAGAAAAAGTATTTTCATCTCTACTTATTACTTTAATATAAAAAGCTAATCCTATGAATATATATATAAAAGTGAAAACTTGGTAATTTTAGTTAGATATTTTAATGCTAGAATAGGTTTCATGCAAATATCTGAATGGAAAAAATGAAATAATATGGAACGGGCGTTGGCCAAGGATTTAAATAGACAAATATTTTATTTGAGTTTTTTTATTTATAATAGTAATTCACAATTTTTTTCCGGATAGGAGGATATATGACTTACCAAATAAACAAAGAATTAGTGTAATGGATTCTTTGATATAGCAAAAGGGAAAATGCTTTCAAGATCACAAGAGGAAACTTAGAAGCCTTTTAATGATTGGTATGATAAATAATGAAAATTAATGCTAGAATAGGTTTCATGCAAATATCTGAATGGAAAAAATGAAATAATATGGAAGGGGCGTTGGCCAAGGATTTAAATAGACAAATATTTTATTTGAGTTTTTTTATTTATAATAGTAATTCACATTTTTTTTCGGATAGGAGGATATATAACTTACCAAATAAACAAAGAATTAGTGTAATGGATTATTTGATATAGCAAAAGGGAAAATGCTTTCAAGATAACAAGAGGAAACTTAGAAACCTTTTAATGATTGGTATGATAAATAATGAAAATTAATGTAAAAAGGAATGAAGACACGGGTGGGTGAAATCACGAAGGTGGGTTACACTTTCGTGACAATCAGGTCTCCAGAATTCCGAAAAACATTTTTTCGGCCGAACTAATAATATTTTTTGGCCGAAAGATATTATTTTTGGCAGAACTATTTTTCGGATGAAAAAATAAACATCAAATCGAACGGTGCATTAACAGCCCCCTCGATTTGCGTGTAGAAATTTGGTCGGACAGATTTTTTTCTTCCAGCAATAAGGTTTCGGCCGAACTATCTTTTGGCCGAAAATTAGTTCGGCCGAACTATTTTTCGGCTAAACTATTTTTCGGCCGAACATTTGTTCGGACGAACTATCTTTCGGCCAAAAGATTGTTTATATATTATAGACACATCAATTGTGGAATGTTTTGCGCAAATTTGTTGCCGTGAGGTGTATGCCGTGTCGGTTGTGCTGTATGCCGTGCTTGTCGTGAGTGTATGCTGTGCCTGTCGTGAGGTGTATGCCATGCCTGTCGTGCGTGTGTCGTGCTGTATGATGTCGTTCGCTGTTAGTTGTGCCTGTCATGTGTTGAGATATATGCTATGGTTGTTGCCGAGGAGGTCGCCGGGACGTGAGCGCAGCTGTGGTTGTTGCTGAGACATGAGCGCAGCTGAGGTAAGTTTCGGTTAGAAATAATTTTAATATTAATTTATGACTCGGTTATAGCTGCCCCTTATTCCATATTTTGTTAGACTCTAAACTTGCTTCTTTGATTGATGAATTGTTTCTGAATGAGCTCTTGTCTTCATAGGTCCCTGATGCTGTAATTTGCCTCTTTCGTCGACTCTTGTATTCATAGGTCCCTGATACTAATCGATAAGAATTCCTTCTAAGGCTCGAACTGAAGTCTGAGACTCGATCCTTTTCCTTTTACTTACGATCCTATTTCATTCGGCGGTTGTACGTTGGGTCCAATTTAAGGGTTTATAATCTTTTTTCTCTTTTATCGCATGCCTCAGATTCTTCCTTGGAATAGAATGGGAAAATTTGGTTGGGTTTTGCACCTCTAAGTCCTCTCCATCTTACTATGACCAAAGTAATGCAAATTACACTAATCTTCTAAAACAAAATTGCAAACAGAGCCCTCTCATATACAATCTGCAATCCCCACGCAGAATTTTGTTACACAGAATTTTGTTCTAGTTCTTCGGCTTACAAACATCATGGTGTTTCTACGGTTTTAGACCATAGAAGAAGACATGTTTTCATGGTCAACCTGCATGTTTTCATGCTCAACCTACAAAATCCAATATCAGAACGTTATAAAGCCTTTAATTGACAAAGCATATTGACTTCCAAATAATTCCATTCCCAGCTACTCAAGAGAAATTTAATAGAATGGGAAAATTTGGTTGGGTTTTTCTAGCCAGAAAGAAAGATAGACTCACCAATGCTTTCTTCTGAGATCGCAGGTTGATATGGTTCTCAGTTATGAATGATCTATATCGCATCATATTTTGTTAGACTCAGATTAGAGGGATCAGTTGAAGTGGTTTTTTTAATATCCTGTATAACTATTAACTGTACACTTTTCATTAAGCTTCCTTTGAAAACCTATGCTATTGTAACATGTACAATATTTTAATTCATGAAAGAATGGTCTATCAGTATTGATATGTATTATGTGGACTCTATATTTTTTATAATGGTAATACAATGTGTCTTCTTTAATGCTTCTATCATGAAATATTCTAAAACTAAATCAAAAGAGATAAATCTGAGTAATCTTATGTCAAAACATTATGAAAATTTTCTATTAATTTTGTATAAATAGTTAGACAGAATTTAGATATGAATCAAGCTATTTATGTATTGATATGTATTATGTGGACTCTATATTTTTTATAATGGTAATACAATGTGTCTTCTTGTTGGCATCCAATTCAATTCTTTCAATTGCCTTAAAAGATGCCTACACCTATGTCTCTTGAACTTCAAATTTCTGTCGCATTTTGCAAAAAGATGATATTTTCATTTCATGCGACATTTGCAAATTGGTTTCAATTTAGTTTTCACTACTTAAAGCGTGAAAACTTCTCCATCGTTATTTTAATTGTCATGATCTTTTCATTGATATTCTGAAAGGCACTTACCTTTGGTTTGCTATTAAGTGGCTGGAGTGATTTTTCGAACTATGTCCATTTACCTATTCTTATTTTGATTGCGCAACATGATTGATAAGGTATTGAGCATGTAAATTTATGGGTTATATTTGGTTTCATAAGGGCCATGGTTAATCTTGTTTTATATAATGTGATCCTTAAGCTCTTAGCTTGTCGATTTTATAAAATCATTGGTCACAATGTTATAAACTTTGATTACACATTATGCAACAAGCACATGGGTAACATATGAGTTTTGATTTCATATTGAATGGCAATAGTTTGAAGTTATGCAATGGCGCATTGGTTTAACATTTGGGTTTTGATTTAATGGTTTGAATTGTTACAATGGCACGTATTTAAACTTTGGGTTTGATTTAACGTTGAACGTTCATGGTTTCAAACCATAGATTGATGTATTGACATATTACCCACCGTTTAATTCTTAGCTTGGTCGAATATTTTGGTTATGATTGATTGAACAACACTGCACCTTTCCATTACTATGCTGCATGGCGGTGATAATCCCACCACCCTCACACGCGTACATTAATTCATTCCCCTTTCATCGTTCGCAGCTGTTAGCCCAAATGTTTTTTTCTCCTGTGGGTTGTTGTGTTCAATCCAAACCCTACCATGCGCCCGCACCATGGCTCCAGTCGTGAGGGCTAAACCCAATGGTGGCCAGACATTGTTGATGTTCGATGGTGCTTAGAGTGACATTGAGGAATTCGGATGGCTCCCGTTCATATGAAAGTTTGATGGCTATAACCCTAGCGTGGCTCGACAATTTTCATTAACCTTTGATGGCTGGTGAGCCAAGGTTGGGGATGTGCAATCGGAAATTGATGAGCAATTTCTCAGTTTAGCTACCGGTCTGCCTGTCACTGGGCAAAAATGGTCAAAAAATTGCAAAGTGGAAGATGTCCCATGGACATTGCTCTTCCAGTCACGAAGAGTGAGCTCCTGTGACAAAGGTTTTCCCGCGAGTATGCTCAAGCAACGCTGGCACGACCTGCTAATGATAACCAAACAATTTATCACCTGCGAGGGCAGGTATGGGTTCGTTTTCTTGTACCACCTTTGTCTAATGATGGTTTTCATGGGCTATGAGCTTAATATGCCTTACTACTTGCATAGGAGTCTATTTAAAATGTCTAAAAGATACAAACGAAACCAGGCCGACAACAGCCTGTTTCACTTTGCGTTGATTAAAATGATTGTTGTATGTCATTTAGGGTTGCACCGAGACTGTTGGAATGATTTTATTATTCGCAATAATTTTGAGGACTCAAGCCCACCACAGGTTGACAAGCCTGTGGTGAGCGAGAGCAAGTCGGTACCCCCTGTGCCTTACAATGCTCTGTTACCTAAACCCCTACCCGACTCACCTATTGACCTACCCAATTCTATGACCCAACGTGTGGAAACTGCTAAAACCATGGCTAAAAGGCCTAAAGCCAAACCTACTGCCAATTCTAAAGGCAAGAAGAACGCCCGGTTAATCTCTCACATGGCAAGAAACAAACCGAAGTTTTCTATTAACCTTGACCCTATTATGGTGAGCGAAGATTCTGACTCAGAGGTTGAACGTTACCTGGAAAGTGAGTATCCCTACTCATAAGGTCTGTGTGATAAACCCGCATACGATTTTGTGAAGAACCTACCACCTTGCTTGCAAAGTGACCCTAATTATCCAGGCATCAAAATGCCTTGTGAAACCCCTGGTGACTCGTCGAAACCCCATCCTTCTCTAGCTGAACCAGCTGTTCCACCATGTGATCAGTGTGGCTCATGGTTAGAAAGGTATTACCTTGATGTTCCAATGCTACAATCCAGAATTCATGCTCTAGAGGATCAAGTTGCAAGACTCACTAGTCAAAAGGCAAAGATGCCATCCACTGATAAGAAACAACGAACAACAGGTTCGATTTTGTTTAAGAATGTGGAGTCGGCTACAGCGGTCGTCAATTCAAAATTGGCATAGCTCCAATAGCCTCACTGGTATGACTATCACTGGTTTATATGATAAAATTATAAGCTCTATTACAACGTGGATTTGCCTTTACACATAAGCATGCATTATTGTATGTAATTTTGTTTTGATAAATCAAATTTCGTTATCGTTTAAGTTTTGATTGGATTTATCTTTGATTCGATTGATCATGTTATGGATTTGATTGTTTTAAATTGGTTCGAATTGAATACTCTGTTGCTTATTGAAGTTGTTAACATATTTTCTAAACACAGGCTGTTTCTGGTATTCCAATTTTTAACACAGTCAATGGCTTGATTTGAATTGGTTATATTCTATGAGATATGGTTGGCAATTATGGTTAACTGTTGTGATTTTATATTCCATGTCTTTTGACCAATTCGAATACCATTATGTTAATGCATAACCAGATTGCAACTGTTCGATTCACATTGTTTTGTTTGATCGTATTATCAGTTCGATTCATATATTGTTTAAATTTGATTTGGGAACGAAAGTGATTATGCCCAGGATTATGATTTGTTTCTATTTTTGACTTAATCACGATTCGATTTGATGATTGCCCAGTTTACGATTATCACCTCTGTCGATTTGATGATGGTTGTGATTACTATTTTTGGTCATGTCTGTTGACTGAGTAACACTCACCGATTGAAGTCTATGGCAAAGTCTGGTGGATGCTGTTATGCATGTTTCATTTTGACTATAATCATAACAGCCTTTCCGTATTGGCATTTGGTTAAAACAATATGAATCTTATGCACATTGTTACAGCCGTAACAAATCGATTATGATTGTGTTCGATTATAACTGTATCGATTTTGATTACATCGTATCTTATACGATACGATTCACTTGTAATTTCATTTGGATATGAAACAATGTGGTTATTATTTGACCCGATTCTATGGCAACTAAAAAATAGAGCATTCTTATCCTGTTTCGATTGCATCCCTTTCGATTTTTTTTAATTTCAATGATAAATTTGCTTGAACCATTAGTGATTCGATTTTAATGTTTAGAAAATTAAATTGGATTGTTTTTAAAAAAAAGATTTCGCTTGATTTCTATCTGGTCTTGTATGCTATTTTAGACTAGCTACAAAATCAGATGATTCTGTAGCTAAGTCTATAGGATCAAATTTTTATTATTTTGTTTTTGAAATATCTCTCTAATTTGATAATTGTGTTCTATTGCAGGTAAATTCAAAATTGCAGTTGAGTTTATGAGCAGTTAGGGGATATTTCAAAGATTTCTCTTGCATTTTGATTTCCTAGTTTAGTTGATTTTGGGATTTTCCCCAGATTATGTAAAACATTTTGATATTATCCACAGGGAGGTTTTACCCTATGGAGAGACTTATATATACTTATGATTTTTGTAATAATGTTCATCCTCATTCATGGGAGAACAAGGATATGGAGTTTTAATACAGACTGAAGCAGAATTTGGTGTTTTGTCACGGCTTTAGCTTCTCATTATATCAACATTTTGTTTCATGTTGTGTATATCAATTTGTATCTCGTTTATGACTACTTTAGCTATCTAAATCATGTGCAAATGATATAATTTTAATTACTTTAATCCATATCTGGTTTCTTCTAAGTGTATAAAAGACATAACAATTGTCTAATTCAGCTTATGAATGACAGGTTTATCTTCTTCATGAATTGAATTATTTAATATGAGTTTCTTGCATAACAGGTTTCCCTTATTGCAGAAATTTATAATCATATGATTGTTATGAGTTTTTTATGTCTTGTTTGTCCTATAAACAACTCGAAGAGTAGCACAACTAATTGTTTACGAGAAGCTCTTGGATTAACCGGTGCGAGTTTACTTCCTCTGACTAGCTTCGAAGACATCAAACGCAGGATAAATTAGGAGCGTTTTCAGGTCAGTTAGTCGCTTGCTTGTTTACTGTTCTTATTAGTAGTTTAGTTCAGATATTAGTTTAAGTAAGATTTAATATATTAGATCGTTTAATTTCAGTTGTTTAATTTCTTTTTCATAAAATATAAAAATCAAAAATATCTCTGGCTGTCTTAGGACAGAAAGCATTCGAGTTTCACAGGTTTTGTTTAAATCTGCCAGTTGTATGTATTGTATATTTGTGAATAAGTTGTATTATAATTGATAGTTAGACGGTTAATAGTAATTAGTAGAATTAGTTAGTGTAATTAGTATTTAGTTTTTGTTTTATTTAATAGATTGTTTTAATTAGATTAGTGTATTAGTTTAGTTTTAGATATTTTAGTTTCTTTTAGTTAGTTTTAGTTGGTTTTATTAGTTTAAGTTAGTTTTAGTTAGTTTTATTAGTTTTAGTTAGTTTTAGTTATTTTTATTTTTAGTTAGATTAGTTAGCTTAGATTAGTTTTCTCTTTGGTTTCCCTAGGACTTAAGAGCGGCCAACGGAGCCGTTAAACCCGTCACGGTGGTTCATTCCAAACGGCTTGGGTTATTTAGACAACCCAGGACCGGTTCCACTCTCTCAGTTGACGGACGAACAGTTTCGCCCGTCAACAAATGACGCTAGAAGGAGGGCCATGTTGGCAGCCAATTTAATTTTTTCAATTTCCCTATAAGATGCCTACACCTATTGTCTCCTAAACGACAAGTCATCGTCGCATTTTGCAACTAGACATTTTTTTATTTCTTGCGACAATTGCAATTTGGTTTCGATTCAGTTTTCACAACTGAAAGTCTGAAAACCCCTCCATCGTTATTTGGACTGTTATCATCTTCTGAAAGGCACTTACCCTTGGTTTGTTATTAAGTGGCTAGAGTGATCTTTTCAAACTATGTCCATTTATATGCTCTTACTTTGATTGCGCATTTTGATTTTATTTGATTAATAAGCCATTGAGCATGCAAATTTATTGGTTACATTTGATTCTATAAGGGTCATGACTGATTTTGGTTTTATATGATATGATCCTTATTGTTATGAGCTCTTAACTTATCGATTTTATAAGTTTTTTTGTTACAATGTTTTAAAAACTTCGAATCAAAACATTTGACTATGTAATAAGCGCATTGGTAATATTATGAGTTTGATGGAAATAGCTTGAAGTTATACAATGGTGCGTTGGTTAACTTTTGGGTTTTGGTTAAATGGTTTTAAGTTATGCAATGACGCATTGATATAATATATGTTATGGCAAGTTAATACAATTATCCACCGCCAAAGTGTCGGGTTGGCCGATTCATATGGTTTAAACGATATTATGGTGGATGGAACAACACTGTACTGTGCCATTATTATCCTGCATGGCGGTGGTAATCCCA
This sequence comes from Picea mariana, assembly GCA_032191745.1. Classification (NCBI taxonomy): domain Eukaryota; kingdom Viridiplantae; phylum Streptophyta; class Pinopsida; order Pinales; family Pinaceae; genus Picea; species Picea mariana. The sequence continues at coordinate 29,085 of JASDQU011377664.1, read as the reverse complement.
CCACCTTCACACGCATACAATTAATCCATTCCCCTTTGAGCGCTGCAGCTGTTAGCCGTAACGATTTTTGACCCCGTGTATTGTATTTTTCAATTCAAACCCTACTATGCACACAAGCCATGGCTCCAGTCGTAAGGGCCGAGCCCAACGGTTGACAAGCATTGCTCATGTTCGATGGCACTTATAGCGACCTGGAGAAGTTCAGATGGCTCCTGTTCATAAGAAAATTCGATGGTTATAACCCTAGCATGGCTCGACAATTTGCGTTAACCTTCGATGGCTGTCGAGCCAAGGTTGGGGATTTGCAACTGGAAATTAATGAGAAATTTTTTAGCTCGACAACCAGTCTGCCTGCTACGGGACAGAAGTGGTCGAAAAATTACAAGGTGGATGATGTCCCATGGACATTGCTCTTCCAGTCTCGAATGGTGAACTCCTGTGACAAAGGATTGCCTGCAAATATGTTAAAGCAACGCTGGCATGACCTGCTGATGATAACCAAGCAATTCATTACTTGCAAGGGAAGGTACGGGTTCATTTTCTTGTACCACCTTCGTCTATTGATGGTTTTTATATGGTACAAGCTTAATATGCCTCACTACCTGCATAGGAGTCTGTTTAAGATGGATAAAAGGTACAAACGCAACCAGGATGATACCAGCCTCTTCCATTTTGGGTTAGTTAAAATGATTATGGTTTATGAGTTGGGGTTACATCATGACTGTTGGAGTGATTTTCTCAGTTGTAATAACTTTGAAGACTCAAGCCCACCACAGGTTGATAAACCTATGGTGAGTGAAAGAAAGCCTACCCCCCCTGTGCCTTATAATGTTTTGCTCCCCAAACCTCTACCCGACTCACCTATGAACTTGCCCATGTCTGTGACCAAACAGGTCGAAATTGCTAAACCCGCAGCCAAAAATCCTAAAGCTAACCCTAATGCAAATTCTGAAGGTAAGAAAAATGCCCGGTTAATCTCTCGCATGGCAAGAAATAAACCGATACCCCCTGTTAATCCTGAGCCTATCATGGTCAGCGAATATTCCGACTCGGGGATTGAACGTTTCCTTGCAAATGAGTATCCCTACTGAGAAGGTCTGTGTGACAAACCTTCCTACGACTTTGTCAAAAGCCTACCACCTTGTTTGCGGGATGATCCCAATTTTCCAGGCATTGAAATGCCTCGTGGAACCCTCGGTGACTCGTCAAAACCCTCTCCTGCTCAACCAGTTGTTCCACCATGCGATCAGTGTGGCTTATGGTTGGAAAGATACTACCTAGATGTGCCTATGTTGCAATCCAGAATTCATGCTATGGAGGATCAAGTGGCAAAACTCACCAGTCAGAATGCCAAGGTGCAACCCACTAGAAGCAGCGAACAACAGGTTCAATTCTGTTTAAGAATGTCGAGTCGGCTACGGAAATCGTCAATTCGAAATTGGCATAGCCTGAGCAACCTCGCTGGTATGACTTTCACCCATTTATATGACATATTCATAAACTCTGTGTACATCGTTGACCTGCTCTGTCACATAAGCATGCATTGCTGTATATAATTTCGTTTTGGTAAATCGAATTTCGTTATCATTTTAGTTTTGATTGGATTTGATGTTGATTCTATTAATCATAATGTGGATTTGATTGTTTTAAATCAGTTGCAATTGGATGTTCTGTTGCATCTATTATAGACAAGCTGTTTTGCATTTCAAATTTTGAAACATGATCTATGTTGCGATCTGAATTGGTTATGATGCACATGATGGGTAAACGATGGTTATCTGTTACAATTTTATTTAAATATGACTCTGATCAGCCTGTATACAGTTTGGATTATGTTTAAAAAAGGTTTTGTTTTATATTTACCCAAATCGTGAAGTGATATAAATCGTAACAGTCATGCAAGTCCCAGCCAGTCAATTCGTTGTGGCCAGTCGACCCTGTTCTCTTTTGAATTGGAATAACAATGGATATTCAGTTACAAATGGATTTGTAAAATGGAAATAATCATGCCCAGGATGATGAGTTGTTCTATATTTGACTCAAACCCGATTTTATTGGATTATTTCCCAGCTTATGGTTATCAATGCTGTTGGATCTTGACTATGTAACACCCAGCAATCAAAATCTATGGCGATTTTTGGTCAATACTGTTACGCATGTTTTGTTTTGAATATATCGTAATATCCTTTCATATTAGTATTTGATCACAACATAATGAATCTTATGCATAATATCTACAGCCTGCCTATATTTACTGTTGATTAAAACGACATGAACTTTATGTATATTGTTACAGTTGTAACAAATCTATTTTGTGTTCAATGGTATCAATTATAATTATGTTGTGGCAAATCATATCTTATATGATTACGATTCTCTTCGATTTTGGTTTTATTGATTACGATTACATCGTATCTCATATGACTTGATTCATTGCTTAATTTCATTTGATACGAAACAGGCCTGTCAAGGTTTGACCATGTTTTATGGTAACTGAAAACAGAGCATCTTTACTCTGTTTCGATTGCATTCATTTTTTATATTGTTTAATTTGAATGATAATTTCAATTGAATCATTAGTAATTCATTTTTTAATGGTGATCAAAAGATGATTGGATTTGATTTCATTTTGATTGCTATCTGGTCCTGTATGCTATTTTTGACTAGCTACAGAATCAGATGATTCTGTAGCTAAGTCTGTGGAATCAATTTTTTATTGTTTCCTTAATTAAATATCTTTCTAATTTGATCTTTGTGTTCTATTGCAGGTAAATTCGAATTGGCAGTAGATATGATGAGCAGTTAGGGGATGTTTTACAGATTTCACTTGCATTTTATTTTCTTAGTTTAGGTGATTTTGGGATATCTCCCAGATTATGTAAAACAATTTGATATTATCCACAAGGAAGTTTTACCTTGTGAAGAGACCTATATATACTTATAATTTTTGTAATCATGATCATCCTCAGTTGTGGGAGAACAAGGATATGGAGTTATAATACAGACTGAAGCAGAATTTGGTGTTTTGTCATAGCTTTAGCTTCTCAATATATCAATATTTTGTTTTATGTTGTGTATATCAATTTGTTTATGGTTTATGATTACTTTAGCTATCTAAATCATGTGAAAATGATATAATTCTAATCATTGTCATCCATATTTTGTCTCTTCCAAATAGATAAAAGACATAACAATTGTTAATTCAGTTTGTGAATGATAGTTTTATCTTCTTCATAAATTGAATTGTTATATATAAGTTTTTGCATAACAGGTTTCCCTTATTGCAGGAATTTATAATCATAAGATTGTTATGATTTTCTTTTATGTCTTGTTTGTTCTGTAAAACACTTCAAGGAGCAGCATAGCCAATTGTTTACGAGAAGCTTACAGACTAACCGGTGCGAGTTTCCCTCCTCTGACCAGCTTAGAAGTTATCATACGTGGGGCAGACTTGGAGCGTTTCCAGGTCAATTAGTCTTCTGCTTACTCTTTTCATTAAGTAGTTTAATTCGAATATAAGTTTGATTAGATTTATATTAGATTGTTTAATTTCAGTAGTTTCACTTCTTATTCATAAAATATAGAAAATCAAAAAGAGATTCCTGGCTGTCTTAAGGCAGAAAACACATGAGTTTTGCAGGTTTTAAATAAATCTGTAGGCTATTTATAGTGTACATTTGTGAATAAGAAATATTATAACTGATAATTAGATAGCTGATTTGAATCATTATAATAGTAGTTAGTCGATTGTATATAATAGTTAGAATAGCTAGATTTAGTTTTTATTCAATTTAGTAATTTGTTTTAATTATATTAGTATATTAGTTAGTTAGTTCAGTTTGTTTTATTAGTTGTAATTAGTTTAGTTTCTTTTAGATAGTTTAATTTGTTTATTAGTTTAGTTAGATTAGTTAGTTCAGATCATTTTTCTCTTTGGTTTTCTTAGGAGACCTTAGAGCAGCCAACGGAGCCATTAAACTCGTCAGGGTGGTTCATTCCAAATGGCTTGGGTTATTAGACAACACCGGACCGGTTCCACTCTCTCAATTGACGGATGGACAGTTTCGCCCATCAACAAATGGTGCTAGAAAGGAGGGCCAGAACTTAATTAATGGCACGAGGCAGTCGTAAGACTCCTCCCCCACCTAATCACACACCTATAGTGACTAGAAGCCATTCAAAAGATAATATCCCCCCTCAAACAACAACTATTTCAACCGAAGATCCACAGATCACAGTTGAGCCAGCAACCCCTAATCCTTCAGGTGGTGATCTCCAAGAGATCGTTCGTCAATCTCTTATCAAAACACATAGTGCCTTATCTAGTCTTAGGCGACCAAACCGCCCGTGGGGTCAACCTTTAGATGTCCCTGATATCAGAGAACAGTTAGGTGACATAGACCTCACTGTGAATCCCACAGATCCAAACACAAATCTTGCTGCAGGAGGATCTGGGATACCTCCTTCGCCACCTCCCTCGTCTCCTTCTTCTTCTGGAGGAGATTCCTCTTCTGACGAAGGCAAACCACCTTCTCAGCCTTCCACACCTAATTCCCCAATGGAAAATCAGAACAACCCTGCTAGACCCTGGTTGGACCAGGATGTTGTAGTTGTACCTGGAGCCTAGCACCCTTTACCTAAGCACCTGGAGAAATGGCTTCCTAAGTTTGATCCCGATTCAAAACAGATAGCTGAAGATCATATCAAAAAATTTATGTTAGCCATCAGACTCCGTAACGTTGAACATGGAGATGTTGTCTGTAGGTTGTTCCCTTACACCTTTGAGGGTAATGCGTCCACTTGG
>JASDQU011377664.1:8256-24181 GCA_032191745.1 Picea mariana | reverse complement strand
TTGAAGATCTTAAAAAATTACGGGCTAACATTTCTATTTATGAGTTGTTGAAATTTCCATTTTTGTTACAGAAGATGTTGCAAAATATTTTAGACAATGGCAAGAATGGTAATTCAAACGGTAATAAGGTTGTGCAAAGCAAGGTTCCGCAGAAGACTTCCACAAAAAATAATCCTGATCCTCAAGATAAAGGAAGCCTTCCTGTACCTCCTGTAAATAATGTAAATAATGTAAATAACACAAGTAGTGTATATAAAGTAGCATTAGAAAATGCGAGTAAGAAACCACAAGCTACATCTCTAAATACTCGCAAGAATGTACCTCCTTTTCTTTTAACTTTCGAAATCTTCAACAGAAATGTGCATAATTGTATGGTTGACTCAGGAGCATCGTCAAATGTGATGCCCTGGTCAGTCTGCCAAAAGATTAATGCCAAAGTAGAACCATCTTCTTTGAAAATCATACAACTTGATCGAACGGATGTTAAAGTTATAGGCGAACTGAAAAATGTATTGATCAGATTATCGTCTAACCCAAAGGTTCATCAGGTTATTGATATAATTGTGGTGGATATTCCAGAAGTGTATGGTATGTTTTTGAGCAGGGACTGGTTGGAGCAGCTACATGGTTACTTCGCAACAGATTGGTCTCACTTATGGCTTCCAGAAAATGGTAAGCCCAACAAAATCAGGGTGAATTGTGAGCGTTACCTCAAGTTCACGGTGACAAACTTGAATGACCCCAATGAACCATATACACCTCCGGCAGATTCACCTGAAATCCAAGGGATAGACACCTTCTTTGGAAATTTCACGGCTGAAGCTTCACCTATCAACAATTCGCAACAACAATCCGAGATCCTAGCATGTACGCAACCAACAGCTTCTATCCAACAGTCCTGTGAGCTCGATGAAAATCAAATCTGGTCTTTATATTTCGATGGTTCCAAGTCTAAAGAAGGAGCTGGTGCAGGCTGCATCATTATCGATCTGGCAGGTAATAAAACATTATTGGCTTGTAGATTAGAATTTAAATGTACTAACAATATTGCAGAATATGAGGCTTTATTACAAGGTCTCAGAAAAGCCTTGGACATGCACATTCAAAATCTAATTGTATTCGGTGACTCTGAGATAGTGGTCAGGCAGGTGAGAAATTCTATACATTGTCTTACCCCGCATCTCAAATGTTACCAGTCTGAGGTATGGAGTTTAATAAACAAATTTTCTGCTTTTAATATAAATTCCATTCCTAGATTAAATAATGCTGAAGCGGATCTACTTGCTAATGTTGCCTCTAAACTTCTTCCTGCAGAAGGCTTATCTCCAAATGCATTCTCCGTGGAGCTATTGTTTCGACCATCTGTTCCTGACAATATCACGAACTGGAGAGTGTTTGATGATGATGATCAGATCATTAACTTTCTGCACATGGAGGAAACCTTTCAAGGTGCTGTGATAGATGAACAAACACACAACGACAATTTGCATGACTTTACGGTAATACCTAATCCGAAATCTCCTGAAGCTCTATCGGACATGGTAAATTCCTTACCCAAATATGTTGTTAGACTAGAAAAGTTTTATGATTTTGAAGATAAATTTAAAAAGATGGTCAATTGTAAAACCAACAGTTCCTCATTGTCTTATGAAAAAGTCAATTTAGGGACTAGTGAAAATCCTCAGTGTATCAACTTAGGCTTGGGATGTTCTAAACAAGAAAAAGCTGGTTTTGTTAAATTATTTAAAGAATTCAAGGAAGTCTTTGCTTGGACTTACGATGATCTTAAAATGTTTGATCCTAATATTATACAGCATGTCATCCCAATGAAGCCTCAAACCTTACCCTTCCAACAGAAACTGAGGAAAATGCATCCTAAACTAGAACCGACCGTACAAAAAGAATTGAATAAACTCCTAAGTGATAAAATAATTTTTCCTGTTAGACACACTCAATGGGTGTCCAATCTCGTCCCAGTGCGGAAGAAAAACAGGGAAATTCGACTTTGTGTCGATTTCCGGAACCTCAACAAAGCGTCTGATAAAGATAATTATCCTGTCCCTCCCATGGAACAGATTCTTCAACAAGTATCTGGTTCCGAGAGGCTATCTTTACTAGATGGTTTCTATGGATACAACCAAGTCTTGATGTCTCTGTCAGACCAATTAAAAACTACCTTCCGTACCCCGTGGGGCACTTATGCTTATCGCAAAATGCCCTTTGGATTGATTAATGTCGTTGCTACCTTTCAGAGAGCAATGGACATTGCTTTTAGAGGCTTAATTAATCATTCCGTAGTAGTCTACTTAGATGATGTGACCGTTTACTCTAAAAACAAAGACGATCATCTAGCTCACTTACGAGCCGTTCTGCTTCGATGTCGTAAATACGAAATCTCCTTGAACCCTAAGAAGTCCATCTTTGCAGTAGAACAGGGTAAACTCCTAGGATTCATTGTGTCTAGTGATGGAATTATTATTGATCCCGAGAGGACCCAAGTCATCGCTAAACTTCCCCCACCTACCTCCAAAAAATCCATGAAGTCTTTCCTAGGTCAGATTAATTTCATGAGAAGATTTGTCCCCAGTTTCTCTGAAATGGTCAGGCCTCTCTAGAACCTGATTAAGAAAGACACACAATATCACTGAGGACCCACTGAAAACCAAGATTTCAATGCTATAAAGAAGGCAATAATAGAAGCTCCGTCTCTCATGAGCCCTAATTTCTCTCAAGACTTTACACTCTACACTTTTTCCTCTGATCGTTCCTATGCCGCAGTCTTAACTCAAAAGAATTCCGAAAACAACGAAGTACCCATCGCCTTTATGAGCTCTGCTTTCAAAGGTACTGAGCTTAATTACCCAGCAGTCGATCGACAAGCCTACACTGTCTTCAAGGCAGTTAAGCATTTTCGGTCTTATCTTTTGAAGTCAAGGACGAAGGTCATTGTCCCCTATCCTACCGTAAGGAACCTGTTAGTACAAAAAGAGTTAGGAGAGAAAAGAGCCAACTGGGTCACCTCCTTGCAGGAGTATGACTTGGAAATCACCCCAGCTCAGATCGTGAGAGGCCAAGGGCTGTGTAAGTTGGTAGTTGATTCAGAAACCGAACACCAAGAAGATAGTGATACATCAGACCTAGAACAACACGATCAGAGTTTGATTTGTTGCGTACAAAACCTCGTAAGTCCTTGGTAAGATGATATTAGACACTGTCTTCAACATGGATCGGCACCTCGTCACCTTGACCCTGCCAAGAGAAGAGAATTGAGACTAAATTCTGCCTCCTTTCATCTAGTTAACGGTATACTATTTCCTCAGAGTTTTGACGGTGTACTGATGCGTTGTCTTGAAAAAGACGAAGTAGAAAGAGTCTTACTTCAGTTGCATGCAGGAGAATCTGGTGGTCACTTCGGTGGTGATACCACTTCTCATAAAGTCTTAAGATTCGGTTATTACTAGCCAACACTATTTAGAGACGCCCACGCCTTATGCCGTAAATGCATCATTTGTCAGAAAGCATCAAGGCGATTGCAAAAACCAGCCTTCCCCTTGCAGCCCGTTTCAGTCGATTCTCCTTTCCAGCAATGGGGCCTTGATATCATTGGTCCTATTAATCCTCCATCCTCACAACAACACAAGTATATTGTGAGAGCCACTGATTACTTTACTCGATGGTCTGAAGCCACCGGGCTAAAAACTGTTAACACAAGTTAGGTGATCACTTTTTTAAACTCAAATATCATCACCCATTTTGGTATCCCTGATTGTCTAGTCTTTGATAACGCTTCATACTTTTCCTCTCTTGAGATGAGTGAGTTCGCCTTAGAAAAAGGAATAATGCTGAAGTACTCTGCTAGTTATTACCCCCAGGGCAACGGCTTGGCGAAATCAACAAACAAGAACTTGATCAAGATTATCAAGAGAACCGTGGCTGAAAATCGCAAGAACTGGCATAACGCACTGCTGAATGCACTATGGGCTGATAGGGTAACACCCAAAGCCGCTATAGGTAATTCCCCCTTTTTCCTCGTTTATGGCAGAGAAGCCATTCTGCCACCTCATATTCTTCTTCCTTCACTTCAATTGTCACAAAAAGTTCAAGAAGAAGAATGTCCCCCTTTAGAAAGCCATATTAATGCTTTGATGAAGTTAGAAGAAGTAAGAACCCAAGCCAAGCGTAAACTAGATCAACATCAACAACTGATTAAAAGCTGGTTTGATTCTAATTCTGCTTCTGATAGAAATTTTGAAGTAGGCGATCTCTTCTTAAAGTGGGACAAACCACACGAAGGGAAGGGTGAACACACCAAGTTTCAAAATTTGTGGCTTCGGCCATTTTTGATTGCTGAAAAGTTGGGTCCTAGTTCCTTTCATTTGCAGAATCTTGAAGGGCAGCTTGACACCTATCTGGTGAATGGCCAAGCCCTGAAAAGATACTTTGCTTGGTTTTTATCCTTGTATATTATGTAAATATTTCCTTTTGTTTTATTTTTGTTTTTTATTTTGATTTGAATGATCAGTTTTGTGTATTTGAAACATATGCATGCCTGTTCACTGAGCCATTCAGACAATAAGAAAATCTCTTCGCTGAAATAACTTCTGAGAAATTGTACAAACATCAGTGATATATTTCTGAAAACGATACTTATGTTGGAAAATTTTGTTTGAAATAAGTTTACCAATTTCAATCTCTGAGTGAAGTTTGTCATGATCATGTTTATCTTTTTACGCTGTCCCTTTTCCGTAAAGCAATGACTCGAAAGGATGTCTCTCTGTTGAAGTAAGTTGTTTTAAAAATAAAAAATTTATGGAGCTGAATAAAGGACAGTGTCAAAAATTTCTGATGAGGTCTGAAAAATATGATAAAATATCAAGATGTTTTCAGCGTCACCCCGCTCAGCTATCTATAAAAGAAAAACAAAATAAAAATATTAATAAGAGCTATGGGAAGTGTTTGTAAACCCGTCGGGATACTGAACAGGTCCGCTGGCAGCGGGTAAATGCAAGCATGGCGCCAAGACAACTTTTCCGGGGTACTGAACAGGCCTGTTGGCAGTGAAGCAATGTTGGGTAAATGAAAATCTGTAAAATTATAAAAAAAAAAACCTCTTTTAAAGTCCTTTATTCTAATCTAGAACTTCTTGACATAATACAGATGTCCGAGTGGGTTAAATGGCAACCCTGTCGAGGCTATGATCGCCTGCTGGCAGCTGTGGCCATGCCAACAGTATTGAAGATTTTATCATAAAAATTATGACTTACTAATCTTAAAGACTGTTATTGGTTTGCATCTTTTGAAACATCGCTGAAAAAGATAGTAAATGATGATGTTGGTACGATTTTCTGGTTGTTGTTTTGAGTTGAAATTTTCTTTGACGTCCTAATCTGAATTTGTTTCTTTCGATAGAGATAACTGCTTCTCCCAGTGTGTTGCCATTGTTGGTAGCCAATTTAATTTTTTAAATTGCCCTATAAGATGCCTACACCTATTGTCTCCTAAACGACAAGTCATCGTCGCATTTTGCAACTAGACATTTTTTTATTTCTTGCGACAATTGCAATTTGATTTCGATTCAGTTTTCACAACTGAAAGTGTGAAAACCCCTCCATCGTTATTTGGACTGTTATCATCTTCTGAAAGGCACTTACCCTTGGTTTGTTATTAAGTGGCTGGACTGATCTTTTCAAACTATGTCCATTTATATGCTCTTACTTTGATTGCGCATTTTGATTTTATTTGATTAATAAGCCATTGAGCATGTAAATTTATTGGTTACATTTGATTCTATAAGGGTCATGATTGATTTTGGTTTTATATGATATGATCCTTATTGTTATGAGCTCTTGACTTATCGATTTTATAAGTTTTTTTGTTACAATGTTTTAAAAACTTCGAATCAAAACATTTGACTATGTAATAAGCGCATTGGTAATATTATGAGTTTGATGGAAATAGCTTGAAGTTATACAATGGTGCGTTGGTTAACTTTTGGGTTTTGGTTAAATGGTTTTAAGTTATGCAATGACGCATTGATATAATATATGGTATGGCAAGTTAATACAATTATCCACCGCCAAAGTGTCGGGTTGGCCGATTCATATGGTTTAAACGATATTATGGTGGATGGAACAACACTATACTGTGCCATTATTATCCTGCATGGCGGTGGTAATCCCACCACCTTCGCACGCATACAATTAATCCATTCCCCTTTGAGCACTACAACTATTAGCCATAACGATTTTTGACCTTGTGTATTGTATTTTTCAATTCAAACCCTACTATGCACACAAGCCATGGCTCCAGTCGTAAGGGCCGAGCCCAACGGTTGCCAAGAATTGCTCATGTTCAATGGCGCTTATAGCGACCTGGAGAAGTTCGGATGGTTCCTGTTCATAAGAAAATTTGATGGTTATAACCCTAGCATGGCTCGACAATTTGTGTTAACCTTCGATGGCTGCCGAGCCAAGGTTGGGGATGTGCAACTGGAAATTAATGAGCAATTTCTTAGCTCGACAACTAGTCTGCCTGCTACGGGACAAAAGTGGTCGAAAAATTGCAAGGTGGAAGATGTCTCATGGACGTTGCTCTTCCAATATCGAATGGTGAACTCCTGTGACAAAGGATTGCCTGCAAATATGTTAAAGCAACGCTGGCATGACCTGCTAATGATAACCAAGCAATTCATTACTTGCGAGGGTAGGTACGGGTCCGTTTTCTTGTACCACCTTCGTCTATTGATGGTTTTTATAGGCTATGAGCTTAATATGCCTCACTACCTGCATAGGAGTCTGTTTAAGATGGCTAAAAGGTACAAACACAACCAGGCCGATACCAGCCTCTTCCATTTTGGGTTAATTAAAATGATTATGGTTTATGAGTTGGGGTTACGTCGTGACTGTTGGAGTGATTTTCTCAGTCGTAATAACTTTGAAGACTCAATCCCACCACAGGTTGATAAACCTGTGGTGAGCGAAAGCAAGCCTACCCCCCCTGTGCCTTACAACATTTTTCTACCCAAACCTCTACCCGACTCACCTATAAACTTACCCATGTCTGTGACCAAACAGGTCAAAATTGCTAAACTCGCAGCCAAAAAGCCTAAAGCTAAACCTAATGAAAATTATAAAGGTAATAAAAACGCCCGGTTAATCTCTCGCATGGAAAGAAATAAACCGAGACCCCCTGTTAATCCTGAGCCTATCATGGTCAGCAAAGATTATGACTCGGAGATTGAACGTTTCCTTGCAAATGAGTATCCCTACTTAGAAGGTCTGTGTGACAAACCTTCCTACGACTTTGTCAAAAACCTACCACCTTGTTTGCGGGATGATCACAATTTTCCAGGCATTGAAATTCCTCATGGAACCCTCAGTGACTCGTTGAAACCCTCTTCTTCTCAACCAGCTATTCCACCATGGGATCAGTGTGGCTTATGGTTGGAAATATACTACCTAGATGTGCCTATGTTGCAATCCATAATTCATGCTCTGGAGGATCAAGTGGAAAAACTCACCAGTCAGAATGCCAAGGTGCAACCCACTAGAAGCAGCGAACAACAGGTTCAATTCTTTTTAAGAATGTCGAGTCGGCTACGACAATCGTCAATTCAAAATTGGCATAGCCTGAGCAACCTCACTGGTATGACTTTCACCCATTTATATGACATATTCATAAACTCTGTGTACATCGTTGACCTGCTCTATCACATAAGCATGCGTTGCTGTATATAATTTCGTTTTGGTAAATCGAATTTCGTTATCATTTTAGTTTTGATTGGATTTGATGTTGATTCTATTAATCATAATGTGGATTTGATTGTTTTAAATCAGTTGCAATTGAATGTTTTGTTGCATCTATTATAGACACGCTGTTTTGCATTTCAAATTTTGAAACACGATCTATGTTGCGATCTGAATTGGTTATGATGCACATGATGGGTAAACGATGGTTATCTGTTACAATTTTATTTAAATATGACTTTGATCAGCCTGGATATGGTTTGGATTATGTTTAAAAAAGGTTTTGTTTTATCTTTACCCAAATCGTGAAGTGATATAAATCCTAACAGTCATGCAAGTCCGAGCCAGTCAATTCGTTGTGGCCAGTCGAACCTGTTCTCTTTTGAATTGGAATAACAATGGATATTCAGTTACGAATGGATTTGTAAAATGGAAATAATCATGCCCAGGATGATGAGTTGTTCTATATTTGACTCAAACCCGATTTTATTGGATTATTGCCGAGCTTATGGTTATCAATGCTATTGGATCTTGACTATGTAACACCCAACAATCAAAATCTATGGCGATTTTTGGTCAATACTGTTACGAATGTTTTGTTTTCAATATATCGTAACAGCCTTCCATATTGGTATTTAATCACAACAGAATGAATCTTATGCATAATCTCTACAACCTGCCTATCTTTACTGTTGATTAAAACGACATGAACTTTATGTATATTGTTACAGCTGTAACAAATCTATTTTGTATTCAATGGTATCAATTATAATTATGTTGTGGCAAATCATATCTTATATGATTATGATTCTGTTGGATTATGGTTTTATTGATTACGATTACATCGTATCTCATATGACTTGATTCACTGCTTAATTTCGTTTGATACGAAACAGGCCTGTCAAGGTTTGACCATGTTTTATGGTAACTGAAAACAGAGCATTTTTTACTCTGTTTCGATTGCATTCATTTTTTATCTTGTTTAATTTGAATGATAATTTCAATTGAATCATTAGTAATTCATTTTTTAATGATTATTAAAAGATGATTAGATTTGATTTCATTTTGATTGCTATCTGGTCCTGCATGCTATTTTTGACTAGCTACAGAATCAGATGATTCTGTAGCTAAGTCTGTGGAATTAATTTTTTATTGTTTCCTTAATGAAATATCTTTCTAATTTGATCTTTGTGTTCTATTGCAGGTAAATTTGAATTGGCAGTAGATATGATGAGCAGTTAGGGGATGTTTTATAGATTTCACTTGCATTTTATTTTCTTAGTTTAGGTGATTTTGGGATATCTCCCAGATTATGTAAAACAATTTGATATTATCCACAAGGAAGATTTACCTTGTGAAGAGACCTATATATACTTATAATTTTTGTAATCATGATCATCCTCAGTTGTGGGAGAACAAGGATATGGAGTTATAATACAGACTGAAGCAGAATTTGGTGTTTTGTTATAGCTTTAGCTTCTCAATATATCAATATTTTGTTTTATGTTGTGTATATCAATTTGTTTATGGTTTATGATTACTTTAGCTATCTAAATCATGTGTAAATGATATAATTCTAATCATTGTCATCCATATTTTGTCTCTTCCAAATAGATAAAATACATAACAATTGTTAATTCAATTTGTGAATGACAATTTTATCTTCTTCATAAATTGAATTGTTATATATAAGTTTTTGCATAACAGGTTTCCCTTATTGCAGGAATTTATAATCATAAGATTGTTATGATTTTCTTTTATGTCTTGTTTTTCCTGTAAAACACTTCAAGGAGTAGCATAGCCGATCATTTACGAGAAGCTTACGGACTAACCGGTGCGAGTTTCCCTCCTCCGACCAGCTTAGAAGTTATCATACACAGGGCACACTTGGAGCGTTTCCAGGTCAATTAGTCTTCTGCTTACTATTTTCATTAAGTAGTTTAATTTGAATATAAGTTTAATTAGATTTATATTAGATTGTTTAATTTCAGTAGTTTCACTTCTTATTCATAAAATATAGAAAATCAAAAAGAGATTCCTGGCTGTCTTAGGGCAGAAAACACATGAGTTTTGCAGGTTTTAAATAAATCTGTAGGCTGTTTATAGTGTACATTTGTGAATAAGAAATATTATAATTGATAATTAGATAGCTGATTTGAATCATTATAATAGTAGTTAGTCGATTGTATATAATAGTTAGAATAGCTAGATTTAGTTTTTATTCAATTTAGTAATTTGTTTTAATTAGATTAGTATATTAGTTAGTTAGTTCAGTTTGTTTTATTAGTTGTAATTAGTTTAGTTTCTTTTAGATAGTTTAATTTGTTTATTAGTTTAGTTAGATTAGTTAGTTCAGATCAGTTTTCTCTTTGGTTTTCTTAGGAGACCTTAAAGTGGCCAACAGAGCCATTAAACTCATCAGGGTGGTTCATTCCAAACGGCTTGGGTTATTTAGACAACCCCGGACCGGTTCGACTCTCTCAATTGACGGACGGACAGTTTCGCCCATCAACAGGCCAGAAATTAATTAATGGCACGAGGTGATCGCAAGACTCCTCCCCCACCTAATCGTACACCTATAGTGACTAGAAGCCATTCACAAGATAATATCCCCCCTCAAACAGCAAATACTTCAACCGAAGATCCGCAAGTCACAGTTGAGCCAGCAACCCCTAATCCTACAGGTGGTGATTTCCAAGAGATCGTTCGTCAATCTCTTATCAAAACACATAGTGCCTTAGCTAGTCTTAGGCAACCAAACCGCCCATGGGGTCAACCTTTAGACTTCTCCGATATCAGAGAACAGTTAGGTGATATAGACCTCACTATGAACTCTCCAGATCCAAACTTAAATCTTGCTGCAGGAGTATCTGGGATACCTCCTTCACCACCTCCTTCATATCCTTCCTCTTTTGAAGGAGATTCCTCTTCTGATGAAGGCAATCCACCTTCTCAGCCTTCCACACCCACTACCCCAATGGAAAATCAGAACAACCCTACTAGACCCTGGTTGGACTAGGATGCCATAGTTGTACCTAGAGCCCAGCACCCTTTACCTAAGCACCCGAAAACATGGCTTCCTAAGTTTGATCCCGATTCAAGATAGATAGCCGAAGATCATATCAAAAAATTTATGTTAGCCATCATACTTTGTAATGTTGAACATGAAGATGTTGTCTATAGGTTGTTCCCTTATACCTTTGAGGGTAATGCATCCACTTGGTACTTTGCCCAACAACCCCATACCATAGTGTCTTGGGAAAAGTTTGAGTCATGCTTTTTGGAAAAATTCGGAGATGGAAAACCTCCAGAAGTCTTAGTCATGGATCTTTCGAGCTTAAAAATGAACTCGAAAGAAAAAATTAAAGATTTTAATCAAAGATTTCTGACGCTTAAAAATCGAATCCCTGCAGATTCTATGCCTGCAGAAAGTCTTGTAATAGCCTACTACACTAAATATCTACATCAAAGTATAGCTATTTGGGTTAAACGATCTAAAAAGGCCACGTTGTTAGAAGCCTTTGAAGAGGCTACTCAAATTGAAAAAGACATACTTAGTCTAAAGGACTCTTCTAGCAACGAAACTGAGACTGTTTCTTCTTCCAAAAAGAAGATTGAAATTCTCCCCAGACCTACACAAAACAAAAGACAACCTGAAAACTCTGATTTGGAAAATTTAACCAAAGTTGTACAAAAATTGTCTAATCAAGTTATAGATTTAAAAAGGTTGACTGAGGAAGCCTCTTCGAGTAAAGGACCCTACAAACCTCCTTTTCGAAATCCTTTTCCCGCCAACCGACCTAATCCAAACCCCGAAGGCTTGAACCTAGAAAGTTTGCAATGCACTCTTCAGACAATTCTAGGAGCTTAAGATGACTTGATACCTCCTGAAATCCCTCAAGAGGAAGTCGAGCAGGAAAAAACTCAAGAAGATGATTCTTCTCCAAATATTTTTGGACACTTCTCGGATAGTATCTTTCAAGCTAACTTTGAGACTGTTCACCCTTACAACACTAGGAGCAAGACAACAAACAAACCTCCTGCCAAGAACACTACAACTTTACCTCCAAATCCATCTAAATCAGTAGAAAATAAGCAAAGTAATGCTGGCCCTCAATTAGATTATGATGTTGTTGAAGATCTTAAAAAACTACGGGCTAACATTTCTATTTATGAGTTGTTGAAATTCCCATTTTTGTTACAAAAGATGTTGCAAAATATTTTAGACAAAGGCAAGAATGGTAATTCAAATGGTAATAAGGTTGTGCAAAGCAAAGTTCCACAGAAGACTTCCACAAAAAATAATCTTCATCCTCAAGATAAAGGAAGCCTTCCTGTATCACCTATAAATAATGTAAATAATGTAAATAATGCAAATAATGTAGATACAGTAGCATTAGAAACCACGAGTAAGAAACCGCAAGCTACAACTCTAAGTACTCGCAAGAATGTACCTCCTTTTCTTTTAACTTTCGAAATCTCCAACAAAAATGTGCATAATTGTATGGTTGACTCAGGAGCATCATCAAATGTGATGCCTTGGTCTATCTGCCAAAAGATCAACGCTGAAGTAGAACCATATTCTTTGAAAATCATACAACTTGATTGAACAGATGTTAAAGTTATAGGTGAACTGAAAAATGTGTTGATTAGATTATCGTCTAACCCGAAGGTTCATCAGGTTATTGATATAATTGTGGTGGATATTCCAGAAGTGTATGGTCTATTTTTGAGCAGGGACTAGTCGGAACAACAACATGGTTACTTCGCCACAGACTGGTCTCACTTATGGATTCCAGAAAATGGTAAGCCCAATAAGATCAGGGTGAATCGTGAGCATTACCTCAAGTTCACGGTAATAGACTTGAATGACCCCAATGAACCATACACACCTCCTGCTGATACACCTGAAGCCCAAGGGATGGACACTTTCTTCGGAAATTTCATGGCAGAAGCTTCACCTATCAACCAGCCGAAACAACAGTCCAAGATCGTAACATGTACGCAACCAACAACTTCTATCCAACAGTCCCATGAGATCGATGGAAATAAAATTTGGTCTTTATATTTCGACGGTTCCAAGTCTAAAGAAGGAGCTGGTGCAGGCTGCATCATTATCGATCCGATAGGTAACAAGACATTATTGGCTTGTAGGCTAGAATTTAAATGTACTAACAATATTGCAGAATATGAGGCTTTACTGCAAGGTCTCAGAAAAGCCTTGGACATCAAAATTCAAACTATGGTTGTATTCGACGACTCTGAGATAGTGGTTAGGCAGGTGAGAGATTCTATACATTGTCTTTCCCCGCATCTGAAATGTTACCAGTCTGAGGTATAGAGTTTAATGAACAAATTTTTTCTTTTAATATAAATTCCATCCCTAGATTAAATAATGCTGAAGCAGATCTACTAGCTAATGTTGCCTCTAAACTTCTTCCTGCAGAAGGCTTATCCCAAAATGCATTCTCCGTGGAGCTATTGTTTCGACCATCTGTTCCTGACAATATCACAAACTGGAGAGTATTTGACGATGATCAGCAAATCATTAAATTTTTGCACATGGAGGAAACCTTTCAAGGTGCCGTGATAGATGAACAAACACACGACGACAATTTGCACAACTTTACGGTAATGCCTAATCCAAAATCTCCCGAAGATCTATCGGACATGGTAAATTTCATACCCAAATCTGTGGTTAGACTAGAAAATTTTTATGATTTTGAAGATAAATTTAAAAAGATGGTCAATTGTAAAACCAACAGTTCCTCATTGTCTTACGAAAAAGTCAATTTAGGGACTAGTGAAAATCCTCAGTGTATCAATTTAGGCTTGGGATGTTCTAGACAAGAAAAAGATGCTTTTGTTAAATTATTTAAATAATTCAAGGATGTCTTTGCTTGGACTTACGATGATCTTAAAACGTTCGATCCTAATATCATACAGCATGTCATCCCGATGAAACCCCAAACTTTACCCTTCCAACAGAAACTGAGGAAAATGCATCCTAAACTAGAACCGACCGTACAAAAAGAATTGAATAAACTCCTAAGTGCTAAAATAATTTTTGTTGTTAGACACACTCAATGGGTATCCAAACTCATCCCAGTGCAGAAGAAAAATGGGGAAATTCGACTATGTGTCGATTTTTGAAACCTCAACAAAGCGTCTGACAAAGATAATTATCCTGTCCCTCCCATAGAACAGATCCTGCAACAAGTATCTGGTTCCGAGAGGCTATCCTTACTAGATGGTTTCTCTGGATACCACCAAGTCTTGATGTCTCCACGAGACCAATTAAAAACTACCTTCCGTACCCCGTGGGGCACTTATGCTTATCGCAAAATGCCTTTTGGATTGATTAATTCTGGTGCTACCTTTCAGAGAGCAATGGAAATTGTTTTTAAAGGCTTAATCAATCATTCTGTAGTAGTCTACTTACATGATGTGACCATTTATTCTAAAAACAAATACGATCATCTAGCTCACTTACGAGTTGTTCTGCTACGATGTCATAAATACGACATCTCCTTGAACCCCAATAAGTCCATCTTTGCAGTAGAACAGGGTAAATTACTAGGATTCATTGTGTCTAGTGATGGAATGATTATTGACCCCGAGAGGACCCAAGTCATCGCTAAACTTCCCCCACCTACCTCCAAAAAATCCATGCAGTCTTTCCTAGGCTAGATTAATTTCGTAAGAAGATTTGTCCCCAGTTTCTCTGAAATGGTCAGGCCTCTCCAGAACCTGATAATGCTATAAAGAAGGCCATAATTGACGCTCCATCTCTCATGAGCCCTGATTTCTCTCAAGATTTTACACTCTATACTTTTACCTCTGATATTTCCTATGCCGCAGTCCTAACTCATAAGAATTCCGAGAACAACGAAGTACCCATCGCCTTTATGAGCTCTGCTTTCAAAGGCGCTGAACTTAACTACCCAGTAGTCTATCAGCAAGCCTACGCTGTTTTCAAAGTAGTTAAGCATTTCTGTTCTTATCTTTTGAAGTCAAGGATGAAGGTCATTGTTCCCTACTCTGCCGTAAGGAACTTTTTAGTGAAAAAGGAGTTAGGAGAGAAAATAGCCAACTGGGTCACCTCCTTGCAGGAGTATGACTTAGAAATCACCCCAGCACAGATCGTGAGAGGCCAAGGGTTGTGTAAGTTGGTAGTTGATTCAGAAATTGAACAACAAGAAGATAGTGACACATCAAATCTAGAACAACGCGATCAAAGTTTGATTTGTTGTGCACAAAACCTCTTAAGTCCTTGTTACGACGATATTAGATTTTGTCTTGAACATGGATTATCACCCCGTCACCTTGACCCCTCCAAAAGAAGAGCGTTGAGACTAAAATCCGCCTCCTTTCATCTAGTTAACGGTATACTGTTTTGTCAGAATTTTGATGGCGTACTGATGCGTTGTCTTGAAAAGGACGAAGCAGAAAGAGTCTTGCTTGAGTTGCATGTAGGAGAAGATGGTGGTCACTTCGGTGGCGACACCACTGCTCATAAGGTTTTAGGAGCCGTTTACTACTGGCCCATGCTTTTTAGGGACACCCATGCCTTGTGCTGTAAATGTATCATTTGTCAGAAAGCATCAGGGCGATTGCAAAAACCAGCCTTCCCCTTGCAACCCGTTTCAGTCGATTCTCCTTTCCAGCAATGGGGCCTTGATATCATATGTCCTATTAACCCTCCATCCTCACAACAGCATAAGTATATTGTGATAGCCACTAATTATTTTACTCGATGGTCTGAAGCTACTGTGCTAAGAACTGTTAACACAAGTCATGTGATCGCTTTTCTAAACTCGAATATCATCACTCATTTTGGTATCCCTGATTGTCTAGTCTTTGATAACACTTCATAATTTTCCTCTCTTGAAATGAGTGAGTTCGCCTTAGAGAAAGGAATAAAGATGAAGTATTCTGCTAGTTACTACCCATAGGGCAACGACTTAGCAGAATCAACAAACAAGAACTTGATCAAAATTATCAAGAGAACCGTGGCTGAAAATCACAAGAACTGGCACAACGCACTGCTGAATGCACTGTGGGCTGATAGGGTAACACCCAAAGCTGCTATAGGTAATTCCCCCTTTTTTCTCGTTTATGGCAGAGAAGCCATTCTGCCACCTCACATTCTTCTTCCTTCGCTCCAATTGTCACAAAAA
>JASDQU011377662.1:15504-29067 GCA_032191745.1 Picea mariana | reverse complement strand
GGCTACAAACCTTGAATCAATCTCAACATGATCCTCCATCAAGGTATCACACCTCTCCTCCAATGTACAACTAGAAGTCATACAAATGGAAGACACCAATGCAACATGACTAACATATCTCTAGGAGGTATACTAAATCCTGAAGCAATAGTAACATCATGGGAAACTCCCTATGCTTGAGAGAATCCATCAACCATATCCCTATACTCTATAATACTCCCATTGACTACAAACATCAAATCAATCTTGACATCATCCTCCATCAAGGTATAACACCTCTCCTCCAATGGATAGCTAGAAGTCATCTAGATGGAAGAAACCAATGCAAAATGACTAGAATATCTCTAGGAAGTATACTCACCCTCACTAATGACATGGGTGCTCGTACATGCTCCAAATTCACCTAAAGACCATACAACTCATCCAGAATCTCACTAGAATTTACATGTGCCACTAGATCATCAAGTAACCTATAAGGAAACCCTCTCTCACCCCTCTTATCCAAATTCCTTGGACTAGATAGACTACAATCGATAATGGTGCAATATTTTCGCTCAAAAGAAACTCTCCACTATACATTTGTCATACCAGAAACTGAAAGAAGATTCTTCCTCAAACTAGGAACAAATAGAATATCATTCAACTCAAGAACATCACTTGAAGACATATGAAAATAAATGGAACCAACTCCTCTCACAAAATACATATCATCATCACCAAGCTCCATAGTCATGCCTCCCTCTTGCTCCTGAATACTACTCATAAAGACCTGTCATATGTCATGTGTATCGAACCTCTACTATCCATAGACCATTCAACACTAGAMATAGTGTTAGAAGGAAAGAAATAAGTCATGGAAAAGGTAGTCTCTAACTAATATTTAATCTCCTCTATACTTGCTACAATCCCAACTGCACCTTGTTTCATACCCTTTTCCTTCTTCTCYAATGGGCACTAGCCAACATAATGTCTCATATCATGATATTGAAAAACAACACCTTACCCAAGTCTTTATTTCATGTATATATTCCTTCCTTCTTATTGTAGCMTTTCTTGCTACCCTTCTTCATCTTTTTGATGAGGCCAATAGCATTTACTTCCCCYTTTTTAGATGAATAAGACTACAATCTAATTTCTTCCTACACAAGATCAATCTAAAGMTTTGGAAACTTGGGTATATTATCTCAAGAACGATCTCAAGAATGAACACCCTAAAYAAAAGGAATCYAAGAAGGAGAAATTCSTTTTAAGRAAATGGACACCAAATCCTTATCCTCCATYRTTGTTCCAATGGYGGCCCATCRATCCTTCAATTCATTAATCCTAGTCAAATAAATCACCATAGTATCTATCTTGTTGATGCGAATGGTTGGAAGCTAGTTTTGCAAAGACATATGTCAAGAAGCATAAGAGTTCCAAACAACTTAACTAAATCATCAAACATTTTCTTACCTGCCTTCTTATAAAAAATGTGAGATGAAGTGATCCTTCATAGAATTAAGAATGGTTCTCTTCACTTTGGCTTCCCTCTTATGATGAGAAACCAATTGTGCTGGATCGATAGGTGTTGGAATCTCGTTCTCAACATGCTCCAAAAGACCTACTTCCTTGATAAGGATTTGAAACCTAAGATTCCATGGAGCAAAGTTGGAAGCTCTATCCAACCTATCATACTCTTTGAGACCAAAAGTCAACTTACACATCCTAAACAAGTCTTATGTGCAAAAATCAACAATATATGAAGTAGAGGAAATCCTTTCTAGGTTTCAAATGCTTCTCCTAATTAATCTAGGGTTTCACACCAAACAACCTCAATACGTTCAATTACCTCTCCTAGGTAATCTTCAGTTGAAATGCAAGCTCCCTCTTACTATGGAGTGATCTCATCCACAACAAGATCTGATACCAAGTAGAAATTTTCAGCAAATTCAAAGTTAAGAAATTTCACCTATAATCCTAGAGGTTTCCAAGATATTTACCCTATGAATTTCAGCCCTAGGGATATTATGAAATATAATATAAAACAACAGGGAAAAGACACAATAATTCAGGGAACAGATACCAAAGTGTATTGATAAGTTTTAGCCTTGTAGGAAAACTTATCATGCATAAACTAGATCTAAAAATTCACTTTTATAGTGGATATAATAGTGGTTAAATAACCCTTAAACTATTCACATATGATTTCAAATCATTCAACAAAATTGTTCTTTACTTATGTCAAATCAACCAGACATATAACTGTAAATTACAATACATGAAGAACTTAGATGGTTAAAAATGAAATATGGAAATTACACAAGTGTTAGAAAACTAAAAACTCCATTAATAACATAAGATGAAGTTTTTATACATAACATAGCCTTAACATAAGGATAGTACAATCCACTAGCTCTCCAAAACCTAGCTAGGGAATACCAAGAAAAATCCTAGCTCAATCAAGGAGCTCCAACATGCAAGAATTACTCAAAAAAGTCCTCCAAGGAAAGACATCCTCTTCTCTTCTTCTTCTTCACCAAATGTACCCTAGGGTTTTATCACCAAAACATAATATCAAACCTCCAAGGTATAAACCCTAAACCTAGACTTCAATATGCTCCATAAAGACCATAAAACCCTAGTGATCCCAATAGAGAGAGAGAGAGAGAGAGAGAGAGAGAGAGAGAGAGAGAGAGAGAGACCAAGTGCAAATGAAGATAAATAGAGAATGAAGGCTAGTGCACACTCCTCCTCAAGATCACATTGTCTACACAAGAGTGAATGAGAAGGAATCTCTCCTTCCTCTATATATATGAGAGAAAAGGGAGGCTAACAATACAATGTGGGCCCAATCCCAAGCCCTTACAAGAAAAAATAAGCTCGTGTAGGCCTACACAAGTGAATTGATCCACTCCAAGGGTACACATAAGGTGATTCCATACACAATACAATCTCCAATATGGTGTAGCTACCCAAGGTGTGTCCACACCTATCCATCCCAAGCCCACATGGACTCCATAGCGCTTCCTAAGCCATGTACTACACTAGGTTAGCTTCCCCTAAAAGAACATTATTGCGGCCTAGGCATCCCTGAGCCAATTTAAAGCCTCCATTAAGGAATCCAAGCTAACCCATGCTATATTGGGCTTGATGTCTTCCTCCAAGATGTGTGATGCTCCTCCTCCTACATAAGGTGTTCTCCAAGCGAGTGAACCTCTCCATGTAGTCACATTGAAGTGAATCCACCAAGAAAGCAAGAGAACTCTAGCACTCTAGGGAAGAATTCAAAGAAATCACTTAGTTGAGGTCAAGAAACCACTGAGTAGCATATATCCACTATGAAAATCCATTATGGACCATCTCCCATGCACCAATACATCCTAGACCATTTGGGGGTTGAACATACACCATGTGCTTGAGATCTCATGAAGCACCCCAAAACATGGTGTAAAAAAATTCAGAGTAACTCAGAAGCTAGCATCCTAGACCTTGCCAATCCATTTTCTCGCAATTATTCCATGTTAATACTTTATTATAGAAAGCTAACCATAATAAAAATTTTGTTTTGAGAGAGCATGTAAGCTTCCATACTACTTTTCACCACCACACATTTTGTTCCTCTTCCTTGTCTTACATTGAATCTTCATAATCTAATTTTGCAGTATATGCCCCTACAGTTTTGTTTTCATGTCCATACTATTTAATCTGCCTCTTTATTAATCTTATAGCACTATTCTTGAAATTTCAAATATATTGTTTATAGTTCTTTGCTAACTCTCCTTGAATACCCAAAATCTCTTTTGACTTCCAACCTAGATTCCATATTGAAGTAGTTTGTGTTGGGTGTGTGTGATATTCTTTGCACGAATAAATCTAGTGCTTGCGGGGAGGTCATAGGGGGGAGGAGCCCCGCTATTTGGGGGATTTGAGGGAAACGCCCCCAATTTTTTTTTGGCATTTTTGTGTTCGTTTTTTGCAGTTTTTCGGCACATGGTTTTCTAATTCCGATTAAGGAATTAGGGTTGTTGACTAATATTGGTCAATGGATTAGGGTTTTGGAAGTTGTGAGATCATATATAATATAATATTGTAAACAATGAATATGATGAATATAATATTAGAGGTACGACTCTAAAATAAGTTGTTGGTTTTCCCGATTGGGGTTTCTAGGGTAAAATCTCTCTATAATTTGTGTGTGTGTCATTGTATCTTTTCTATTTTTATTAATAATCCATTTACATTAATTTATTGTACAAGGTTAAAATATACATTTGGTATCATAGCTATTATTGGCTTCAAGGGGATGCCTTTGTGGCTAATGGTTTGGCTTAGGTCTGTGATAAACCTTGTTATAGTGGGAGATCTACAATATCGATTCTTAAGGTGAAAACAAATGACGAGTAGTTCAAAAATAGAGATATAAAATTTTAATGGGAACTTTTTTGAGTTGTGGAAGCTCAAGATGGAAGATTTGTTGGTGGAAAAACATAAGTGGATCACTATAGATCTAGGTACTGCACCTATAGGAACGTCAATAGATGTCTAGGAAAAGTTGGATTGGAAGGTGAAGAGCACAATCCGATTGTGTCTCTCAGATTCAATATTACTGAATGTGTCATGGGATGCTACAAATAAGGATTTATGAAATAAGCTAGGGGATTTGTATCAGTCTAAGTCCATGGTAAACAAATTGTTCATGCAGAATATGTTGTACAACCTGAGGATGAAATATGGAGACTCAGTGAGAGAGAATTTGAACACCTTCAATACAGTGGTAAGTCAACTATCATCTGTTGATATTAAGATTTCCAATGAAGATAAGTGTATCAGTTTATTTTGATCTTTACCAAACTCATGGGATAGTATGGTTGTGGCCATAGGTAGTAATACAACTAATTTAAGTTTCAATGATGTAGTCTCATCCTTGTTGTCAGAGGAGATGAGGCGGAAGAACATGGAAGGACAGAGCACATATGCATTATCTGCAAGAGGATGATCCTAGTAAAGAAATAGATCTAAGTCCTTAAGTGGGAGATCTAAATCTAAGGGAAGATCTAAATCTCCTAGAAATTTTGTAAAGGTATGTTGGAGATGTGGAAAACAAGGGCACTACAAGAAGCAACGTGGATCCAAAAGTGTTGAGAGAGGGAAGGGATTTCATGATGCTATATATACAAAAGAAAAAACCTATGTGAATGAAGGAGGGGATGTGTACTTGGCTTCTTTAAGCACGCATGCAGATCATGATGCATGGTTGATCGACTCAGGTGCATCCTTTCATATGAATCCTCATAGGGAGTGGTTCTACGAATATGAAAGGTGTGATGGAGGTGATGTTTTCCTAGGTGATGAATCGATAGCCAAAATCATAGGACAAAAAAAGTCAAGTTGAATCTCATGGTTGGAAGGATTAGAACACTCCCTGGTGTTATGCACATCCTAGGTTTGGCCAGAAATTTGATTTATGTAAGCAAGATAGATGATACAGGGGTAAACAAAATGTTTGAGAAAGAAAACTGTAGGATGGTTCAAGGAGAAATGGTTTTGCTGAAGGGAGTTCGGATGGGATATTTGTATAAGCTACAGTGAAGCACTATTAGTGATGGGTGCAATAGTTCCATTGTTCCTGAGATTGGAGCTGAAGAAGAAAAAAATCCTATAGTCTCTGGAGAAAAGACTATGATGTGGCATCAAAGATTGGGACACATCGGAGAGAAGGGACTTCGAGTACTACATGGTAAAGGTATGGTTGAAGTTATGTATAACTTCTCTTTGAATTTTGATTTCTATGAACATTGCGTATTTGGGGAGCAGAATCAGGTAAGATTCCTCTCTGGTGCAACGAGGGTAGAGAAAATTTTACAGTTGGTGCACAATGATGTGTTTGGACCTGTGTTGGTTCCATCACTAGGAAAATCCGTGTACTATGTCTCATTTATAGATGACTTCTTTGATTTATTTCCTCAGGAAGAAATATGAATTCTTTGACAAATTCAAATAGTTTAAGGCTCTTGTGGAGAATCAGAGAGAGAAGAGAATTAAGGTGTTGAGGATGGATAATGGTGGAGAATTATGTGGAAATGAATTCAAAGAATTCTGTAAGAAGTGTTGTATAGAAAGGAAGAAGACTACTCCATATACACCTTAGCATAATGGAGTTGCAAAAAGGATGAACAAGACGTTGATGGAAAAAGCAAGGTGCATGCTCAATGATGTCGTGTTAGGACATGAATTCTGGGCAGAGGCAGTGGGTACTGCATGTTACCTGGTCAATCGATTACCCTCATCAACACTGGATGAAAATACTCCACATGAGGTATGTACTGGTAAGAAACCCTCTCTCACACATCTCAGGGTATTTGGTTGTGATGCCTATGTTCATGTTCCAAAGGAAAGCAGGAGTAAGCAAGATAAAAAAGGATGAAAAACATATCTTTATTGGGTATAAATATGGTCTGAAAGGTTATAATATTTATAATCCAAAAACTAAGAAGGTGGTGTATAATTGAGACATGGTATTTAGAGAATTAAAATATGTCAAACAAAAAGTCTTACCAAGGAAGGAAGAACTAGAGAAAATAGAGTTTGAGTTAAAGGATGATGAATCATACTCTACAGAAGAACATGAATAATAAGAAGAATACCCTCATAATCAATATTGAGGAGATCGGTTCAGGAAAGAGGGAAACGAAAAAGGTATACTCAACCTTATTTTCATTCAAATTTTGCTTTGTCTATTACTGATGATGATCCCAAAATGATTAGGGAGGCAATGGATTCAGAGGATGGAAATCTATGGGAAAATGCCATGGTTGAAGAAATGACAGCTTTGGACAAGAACGAGGCTTGGGATCTAGTGGAGTTTTCGACTAGAAGAAATCTCATTGGCAGCAAATGCGTTTTTAAAAAGAAGTTGAATGTGTTTTTGCGTCCATTTTTTGCAGTTCTTCGGCACGTGGTTTTCACCAATGTTTTTTTTATTCCAGTTAAGGAATTCGAGTTGTTGGCCAATTCAGGTCAATGGATTAGGAGTTTTGGATGCCACATGATCACACACACACACACACACACACACACACACACACACACACACACACACACACACACATTGTATTGTATTGTAAACAATGAATATGATGAATAGAAGATTAGAGGTGTAACTCTAAAACATGTTTCTGGTTTTCCCGGTTTGGGTTTCCAGGGTAAAATCTCTATGTAGTGTGTGTGTGTGTGCCATTTTTTTTTGTTTGTTTTTAGTTTTTAGTAAGAACCCATTTATAGTAATTTATTGTACAAGGTTAAAGTCTACAGTTTTAGAATCAGTTGCCTCTGCTAAAGTTGTAATCTCCTTATTTATCAACACATTTTTTAATTCTTTTGATGACAAGTAGTTTCCAGTGCTCCCCATCCAAAAATCTTCTTTTATTCTCATCCTATTACCCTAAGCAATTTTCTAAGCCAACCATCAAATTTATTATTTAAGTAATTAAAAAATTATTTATTTAAATAATTAATTAAGTATTTTTGTTACCATCTCCTAATACCAAATAAGTACTATTGAACAAATAAAGGGAATTAAACTAAATATTCTTCAAAATATGATTTCCATATTTAAACAAAATTGAAATGAAAGCACAAGTTCATTTTTGTTTTCATTCTACATCTTCGTCGCATATTAACTCTAATTCAATAAATGATTTTAATAATTTCATTTACATCCTATTGAAAAATTAATCTCATTTTTTTAAACAATATTGACCTTTTTCATTCAATTGTGTAAAAAAGAACACGTTCATTTTCAAATATGTGCATTTAATATATCATGTACACGAGTGCTCCACTTTGTGGTCAAAGTAATCAACTAGTTTTTTCACTAACACCTAGTTTTTTCTCTAACACTTAAAATATAAGTTCATTATTTTAAATTATAAATATATATTTAAACATTATATAGATATGCATTTTTTAAATTATCACGTAAGTTAAGTTATTTATCCACGGTCCAAATCCAACACCTTTAACACTCTCCCTTGGTATTCTAACACTTAGTGATACAATAATTGTACATAAATTGATTCATCGTTGACTGCCAATTACTTTGGATTTGACTACAAATATTTCTCTCATTTCCAAAGGAGTATATAGGGAAAATGAAATAGTTATTTTTTTAAATAATTAAATTCATTTTATTGAAAAGGCTATTGGCCAACAAATTTGATCTCTTATTGCCGAGATGCATGTTTTCCATGTTATGGACCCTAAGTCTAAGTTTTTTCGAGATGCATATTCCCGAGATGCATTTTTCCATGTTACCCAAGTCTAAGTTTTGCCGACATGCATATTCCCACCTAATTCTAAGTTTTGCTGAGATGCATATTCCCGAGATGCATTTTTTCATGTTTTGTGTAAGTATATGTCAGGGCTTTAAATTGCTTTAAATTGTTTTGACAATTAGAACTTGTGGCCACCGTCTCTGTCTCCATCGCTTTTGCCTCTGCCTCCACTTCCTTCACTTACAACCACCGCCTTCACTTCACTTCCTTTACAATCCTTTACAATTTGTGGCCACCGCCTACACAACTCTGCAACTACTCTCTTCGTGACTCTGCAACTACTTTCTCCACGAAGAGGGTTGAACAATATTCTTATCTGAATTTTTATCAAATTACTTAGAGGAACAAAGTGATCTTCCCAAGCTTGGAAAACACTCTGCAAGTGTAGAGCAAGTGTAACTATAAATATTGTGACCATGCAGGTATGTACCCCTATCATTTGTTTTCAATCTTAAATGAGGCTTACAAATTTACGAATTTTACTATGATGTAAATGAAATTTCTAATATGCAGTAAAAAAAAAATTCCTGGGAAATAATATTCATTCTTACAAAAGAGTTTCAACAATGAGCTTTTGGGCCTTACCCTGGCTAATTAGACTTTCTCCCCATTGCAAGAAAGATTTTGGGCTTGTCTTGAAATGACCCCATCATCTCTTTCTTGACATATTGAATAATCACTGCTTGCTCCGATATACTGAAATAATCATTCAAGACTTCTTCTCGATCTAAAAATGGTCTACCGATGCTCCCTTCGCTTACTTTGTTCCTACTCCTTGCAACTTATTTCATAACCATGCGTTTAATTGCCTTAATTCGGGTGCAACTTATTTCATAACCCTGTGTTTAAGTGCCTTAATTCGGGTTCTGCATCCGTATCTTTCAACAATAAATTCTTAATTCTTTTCTCGAGCTTCCCCCTGAAGAGTGTTGTATTCTGCTAGTTATACTAATTATTACATACCAACTAAGTTTGTTTCTTGACCTTTCCTCTCGATCAAGAGAGGATTCTTTGAAACTAAGACAAGCATACCTCCAATATTCATTCGAGTTTTCCATCTCAGTTTCGATTCGGGGAGCCGACCTCTCGACTTTTGGCTTTTTTTGTTCACTATCGATTGGTAGGGTGGAGGGAATATCATTTGGATGGGCCAGGGTTCTTCATTCGATAGCGACATTTATCATAGATGATTTATGCTTGCTCGCTGCCTAGATTACATGTGGTCTGGGAGAAGGAAGGGCCAGACAAAGATGTGACAAGAAATAAGACCATGGGCCGAAGGGATCATGAGAGTAGGCCCCTAGAAGAAATATTGGCCGATAGAGGATTATGGTTGGAAGTGAAGGTCATTATGGTGCTTCCAGCCTTGAAACCCCCCGACCGACCCCACCAGGAGAGGATCATGACATACCTTTAACCTTTTCACATTCTTTAGACATTATTACATGTGAAGTTAGCAGATAAATTCAATCGAGGTTGTCACTACGAAGCTATCCTATCACACTCTAACTTTCCACTTCTTTTTGCTTCCCCAACCCCTTTATTTTGGGCCGAACTAGTCTACTCAAAACTGTGCTGCTATGCTAGGAAAAAGTGGTATGTGGTTTTTGTTTCTCTTTCTTGATAATGGGCCTTTTCATTACCCCCGAGAAATGTAACCTATTGTTCCTCCATACCCAAGAGAGGAGGAGTCCCCATTGCCTATTAGTTTTAACCAAACACCGTATATTTGTTTAAAGATAAAAAGAATAGCAGTACCTCTCTCTATAGATACCCTTTCTGTGTGCTAATGTAAGAACCAACAACAAAGAAAGCATTTGCTATGCTCACCATTCTCCATAAATTCAAGCTAGAAATAACCAAAGTGGTGAAACAAAACCATTATTGCTACGGGAAGAAACATTTTCATTGACCCAAAATCTAATCACGGGAATAAACATACATGTGCTCTTGAGATTGGGCTACCTGAAACAAACTATCACTTGCTAACTAACCTTCCTAGCTCTAGGAATGATACACATTACTTATGATATCTATAGGTGATGGCCCCCTTTCCTGATTGACAGAAGGCTAGGTTAGTGAGATGGTCTCAAGTATATTATGTAGCTACGTTGATTAGAAATGGCTGACACGCGTTGGCGGATTCAATTGGGGATTATGGCATGGGAGGCATGCTGTGGACATATTTAGTTTTGATTTGTATTTAGCGAGATGGTCTCAAGTATATTATGCAGCTACGTTGATTAGAAATGGCTGACATGCGTTGGAGAATTCAGTCGCGGCTTATGGCATGGGAGGCATGTTGTGGACATATTTAGTTTTGATTTGTATTTAATTAAATTAAGAACACAAAATACTTGACAGTTGCAGGACCCTTTATGCATGTATTACACGTACCTCTAGATAATTCCAAGTGGAGGTCTCCAGGAGATGGACAATCACTTGTCCTTTGTTCACACGACGGACAATTATGAGTGTTGCATAGGCCAAACCATTTTTCTCTGTTCTTGTTTTTCGTTGAGAATGGTGGATTTTGACTCTCTAGTCAGGATTCTATGATGTTGATATTCATGGAAGAGGATGGAATTGAAATCGTGAACTAGAGTGGTTCAATAGATAGATTCTAGAGGTACTTTCTGTATCTTATCCAGATAACAGGGTGTTGTCATGCAAGTTCATCAAAGGAATCGATCCCTCGTCAAATGGATTATCCATACTTTCCAGGTCAAGAGCCATCTTTGAATGGAAGCAAGGATTTTCTGCTTCAGGTGAGAAACCATCACCCACTACTTGCTTACCGAAGCTGAATGCATACTAAAACAAACTGGGTTCTACTTCATATAAGCTCAGGTAGATTCTTAAAGTAGTTGATGAGGAGTTATTAAGAGACTGCTAAAGATTGTAATTATTCTGTACACCGCTGCAATAGAATCTCCCGAGCAAAACTCGAATCATGTTATTGAGATTTCTTTGATTGATCATTCCGTGGGAAATGGTCCTATGTTAATCCCACTGTACCTAATGGTGCTTTTTAAATCATGACCCTAATTCACCTACCATTCTTCCGTGCAAGTTGCAACAATGAATGTTGTCATTTATTTTGTTCAGTAAATGGCCATATGTTAATTGCCCTCTATTAATTAATTCAACAGGCTTTGTTATTTCAGTCAGTGCTACCTTTAGTCATACATATTCTCTTTCTTCTTTGCTTCGGCTAAGCTCCAGGTATGAACTGTTCGGTTGGGGCAGGCATAGCAAAGTTTGTTGGTTGGGTGGTGAAAATAAAGGTTGGTAGGTAGGTCACGTTACATACATAAGGGGAAGCATTGAGGGAAGGAAGATGAAAGTCAATATTCCCTCAATCATAACTAGGATATTTTATTTCTTGAAGGTTCGTTAAACTGATAGGGCCTGACACAAAGGGAAGGCTCAATAGAATAGTAGTGCCCACCGTTTATGAACAAAATAGTAGGGCCTGGCTGCAATTATGAACATTATACTTTTTTGGGTTAGTAAATGGACCTTTGTTAATGACATGGGCTCTACCTTAAGCTTAGTTGCAATCACTGAGAGGTATCCAATCCTTCAACTAGCGTTGTCTGTTGTAATGTCTCTGTGGTTAACTGCTATGTCCTAATAGGTAGTATATAGGTGTCTCTGGTGAACACGGGCCAAATATAAACTCCACAATTAACAAAACATAAAACACAAATCAATCTCTTATTATTAAAAGCGGATGCAGATACATTATGTATAGGCAGAGGCAGACAGTTGTGAGGCAGTTGCAAACAGTTACAGTTATGCGAAAGATGCGGATAGTTGAACCGCCGGATTAGTTAACATTCCCTCCTTAATCTGAAGGGACATTTGTCATCCCAAGCATCATTCTAAATTTTTCAAATTTCTCTCGACCCAAAGCTTTAGTAAAGATGTCCGCAATTTTCTCTGAAGTGGAACAATGATTGAGATGAATGGTTTTGGCCTCAACATGATGTCAAATCAAATGATATTTGGTGTTGATATGTTTGGTTCGATCATGGAATTTAAGATTTTTGGCCAATTGTATTGCAGAAGTATTGTCAACAAATAGAGGCGTTGAAGTCATTTGTTTCTCTTGCAAGTCTTCAAGAATTTTCCGAAGCCAAATGATTTCTTTTGTGGCTTGAGCTACTGCAACGCATTCAGCTTCAGTTGTAGAATCAACAGGAACTGATTGATTTCGTGATCTCCAAGTGATGGCTGCTGATCCAAGATTCATCAAATAACCTGAAGTAGACACCCCATGCTCTTTATCTCCGTCAAAGTCAGAATCTGAATAACCAATGAGATGGAAGTCTGAAACTTTAGAATATTTGATGCCATATGATTGAGTGCCATTTAAATATTTGAGCACTCATTTTGCTGCTGTCCAATGATCTTCACAGGGCTGATGCATAAACCTGGAAAGTATTCCTACAACAAAAGTTATGTCAGGACGAGTAGTAGTAAAATAAATTAAGCTTCCAACAAGTTGTCTATACTTTGTTGGATCTTCAAATGCACTACCTTCATTTGAAGTAAGCTTTAGATTCTGTTCCATTGGAGTAGAAACATGATTACAATCCTTCATCTCAAATTTGCTCAATAGTTCTCCAATATATTTCTTCTGAGAAATAAAAATGTGCTTCGGTTTTTTATCTACTTCGATCCCTAGATAATAATGTAGTAATCCCAAATCTGTCATATCAAAAACCTTCTGCAACTCCTTTTTAGTAGATGCTATATAATCATCATTATTTCCTATGATAAGCAAATCATCTACATAGACAACTAGATATACAACCGATCTTCCAACTTTCTTAACAAATAAAGTTGCATCATCTAGATTGAAATGCTTATAATTCAGCTTGAGAAGATGTTCATTTAACTTTTCATACCAAGCACGAGGTGCTTGTTTTAAACAATACAATGATTTTATCAATTTGCATACTTTATGTTCTTTTCCTTTAACAGAAAAACCCTCTGGCTGCAACATATAAACATCTTCTTTTAAATCTCCATTTAAGAAGGCAGTTTTTACATCCATGTGATGTATTTTCCATACCCAAACTGTTTGAAGTCACTCCGCCTGCATTTTGTCAGCTGCTTTTTCACATTCCGTAACACTGCATCTGCCCAGTTAAATACTCGGGGCTCAAGACACTCGAGAGCATACTGAAAGTAGCTCTGTAGAGCCATGTGAGGTGAAGCACTACCCGCCATCCGAGCTATG
>JASDQU011377661.1:22594-36189 GCA_032191745.1 Picea mariana | reverse complement strand
CCACCAGCCGAGATATCAACCTAGAAGGTTCCGCTTGACAATTGGCCTAAAAAATATAACAATCTCTGACTAATTGTGGTAACCTTTCTTCCATCTGTCGGTCTAGGGTGTCGATAGTGCACAATCGCACACTTGGTTTAATAATCCATTTATCTATTTGAACTATGTCTGCCAGAGTTACTTGTGAGATTTCGGTTGAATCTCTTTCTTCTTTCTCATTTATATCAAGTGAGAATTTCGCTATATTTATTTGGTTCAGAGTCTCAACATTTCTCTCACTATCAATGCCTAACAGACTTCGATCTATAGAACCGAAGGCCTCTTCCCAGGATTTCCTTACCCTCTTGGCTTGTGATTTGCCTTCTAATATGTTGCGTTCCCATTCTTTCAACAAAATATTACCTCGGGTCTGTTCCGAAATGGAAAATTTGGAACTATTTGTCGATTCCCTGTTTATTGTATCTATTACAGCCTCTTGAAATGTGACCCGAGCTGCTCCAGCTTCTCTCTCTCTTATAGATAAGTTTTCCAATACTTGATTAATAAGAAGGCAGTTGTCCCGAATCATCTTTACCTTGGCAAGTAAACTTCGCTGAGCTGTAGAAACTCTGCTCCAAATCTCCATAGCCTGGGACTGGAGTATCCCGATATTTATAACCTAGCTTTCGGCGAACTCTAATCTAACCTTTAGCTACCCTATCAAGTCTTTTTGTTGGCCTACCTGTATTTGACTGGTCTGAGCTACCAGCTCTGCTTGTTCGAGCTTATCTTTGAGCAACTTGATTTCCTTTTTATCGGCCATCCTTGCTTGTTCTATTCCTGTGTTCGCCTGGTCCTGGGCAACTTCCTCAGTTGTGGCTAGTTTAGCTTCTAAGGTTTTGATGAGGCGATTCTTTCGCTTCAGCTGATTTTTCAAAACCCCGACTGAAAATTGGTTTGCCGTAGCAAACGCCCCTAATGTCCCGGTTATTTCTGTCGCAAACTCTTCTTTCTTCTTATCTTTCCTGCCGGTCAACACCTTAAATTTCTTGGCCGTTGATCCAGCTTCTTGATAGAATTCTCTTTTTACCACAGCTTTTCTCTTTTTATCAAAAAAGAACTCATTTGGAGGGAGCTCTTCCATCCTTATAGGTCTCAATTCTTCCTTGAAAATTCACCCTGCGTCTATGTTCCCTTGAGTTGACTGTAAGGGAGTAATGGAGGTGATGGGATCTTCGATTTGTTTAGCTGATTGGCATGGAGTGGCAACTGAAGTATGCTTTTTCGGTGGATCGGGAGTTTTCATTTCTGGTTTCGGGCTCTTAGTTTGCTCTTCCCTGTCCTGGTGTTCTTCTTGTTTGGGTGCTGAATCTTTTGAGCCTTCAGCTCCTTTTTGCTGCACCTCTACTGTTATTGGATTCTCACCCCACAATACTGGGGGAAGACAACTCCGTCGATGTTCTTGGAATTTTAAAACATCGGCCCTTTCTTCGGGCGCCAGGGCTTGTATTCGAGCCAACACCTCGGCATAAGATCTTGTGCCTCGGAAAATGTCATCCGAGGGTGAATTTTCGTGCTCAAACCTTTTAAGCCCACAATTGGCTAAGTGGTTACTTATGATCCTATGTGGATCGTGCTTCTTGAATTCGACATGAACCAATTTCAGGTCTTCCAGGGTTGTGGCCTCAGCTTTAGCATGCCCGAAATCTAACAAAGAATAGGTATTTAAATGAATAGGAAAAGGTGGCCATACCTTCTTAGAATATCCCTTAAGTTCCTTTCTTACGCCACCAATTACAATTTGCCTGGCAATCTCACGACAAGCCAGCCTATCGGGTATGAATAGTGGTAAGGCATTCGGAGGAACAAAAGCACTGAAAACCCTGAGATATGAAAATTCTGCTTCCACATACCAATCGGCTATACTACTCAGATTTACCGCGATACTGTCTAAGATCCTGGGTGGTGGGTGGCTGAAGATAGTGACATGCAGCGGTACCATTACCCAATTAAAGATTTCATACACAAAATCTGAAGCTTTGTCTTCCCACAGCTTTGAATGGTAGACGTGGATGGGCTCAACCTCCAATGGAGTCCAGCTCCAACTCATTAAGGGAAAAGGTGTCAGAAAACACACGGCGTCCATGATATATGCGGACATAAAGAATGAAGCGATCTTTTCGCTCTCCTTCTGCACTCGATACTCTGTAACTCGACTGGTCAAACTATCGGATAGTAGTTTAGCCCAGTCGAAGGAATAGCCTTCAGCGACCGAATGAATTAGAGGCACCCACCGAAGGAAAAAATGTGTGGTGTCCTCTCTCCCATATAATCTACAGGTCATCATAGCCACATATTTGAACTGTGGTTCTAGAGAAGATATTGAATATATACCATTACTGTCCGCCTTGAACTTCGCAGGGTGTGAAACCCAATCTTTGATTAAACTGGACATAGTCTTGTCGTATTGCACACATTCCTTCTGTTTAAAATTCTCCAAGAATTCAGCATTGTATGTAAGGTCTGACACAATTGGCAACTTGTACATAACCTGCAATTGTTCGGGTCTGAAAGTTCCAATGGTGACCCTCTGCTCGTTGATGATGGTTCTGGTTGGTATATCTACATGGTCTAATTCCCACCGGACCATATCGTAGTAAGGGAGCAGACGTGGCCTAGCCGCTACTTTATGCATTTGAGCCTGGACAACGATCTTATATTTGGTGATCAGGTCATCTTTTTCATTTTCACTAGAATCATCCGAAACATCTACCAATTTGGACTGTAGAACCTCAGAAACATACGACCAGGTCCTGACAGAGTCGACACTTCGAGGTGAAGTATCAGAAACGTTGTCTGAACCTTGTTCTGAAACCTCAACAGTGGCTTTAGATGCTTTTCGCGAGGCCATGGCAGGGGATTCTACTTTAGCTCTCCTGCGATAACAATATGTATACATACAGAAATTAGTTCGCTCTAGAAAGGTTTGCTCTGCGTAGAATAGGAATGAAATTTGTGACAACAAATAAAAGATCCATGCCTTCGACCATTTAAAACTAGGTCGTCCTTAGGAACAAAATGGTCAAATCATTCTTAAATATAAATTTAGCAATAAAAACCAAATCCTTACTTGTCAATTCGCCTCATTTCCAATTAATGTCTTAGATTTTGACAGTTCGTAATGCAAGTTGGCGCAAGGAAAGTTTAAAATTGCCTCGTAGACTGTGCATATTAATTTTCGTATTAGAACACTGGCAATGCTGGCTTAGCTTAATTAATCAGGCCTTTTTGAATGTTAATTAATCTTTCGGCATTCGCCTCATCGACAGCTTTCACTTTAACCCTTTAAACCTCTAAAACCCGAGGTTGCGATAATTAGATTTGGTTAATAAAAAACGTAACCATGAGTAGCCGTTTAATTAATTACGTTGTTATTTATATCTCAACTCAGGGCTTCGAAGGTATAGCTTCTGGGAGGCTTGTATGCCGAGTTGCGAAATCGCGAGATTGCAATGATATGATCTAATTAAATTGGAGGATAAAACCAGATTAAGTGTTTAATTAATTACGTTTCTATTTTTATCGCGACTTCGTGACTCGGCGCTTTGAAGGTATAGCTTCTGAGGGAAAACATGCCGAGTTGCGAATTCCCGACAGAGCTTAACCGCGGTTAAGCTTTTTACCTTTAACATTAACCTGGGTTACCAAAATAAGAAACTCGCGGTTTCGGCTGTCGGGGTTATGATGGTAAGACTTTTGGAGCTAGCAAACGCCGAGACACGAAATCCCGATGATGCTTAACTATGGTTTAGAGTATCTTTACTCTTGATACTGATCTGGGTAAACTTTTTTTTTAAAAACTATTTCGCCGTTTCGCCCCTCGGGACTTGTAAACTATGTGATCTATAACTTCCGACATGCGACATCCCGAGGTAAAAAGGAGAGACTCGTTTAAACGATTAAAAGAAAATAAATCGTGCCTTAAGAGTATGATAGCCATCGTTGCTTGCGTGATGAGACTCCTAAGAATTTGGGGAAAATAAAGGAGAATACCAAAACCAGCTTTCGATTTCAAGCGTTAGGATATAAAATTTAAAAAAGGCTAAAAAAACAAAGGCGGCTCCAACACCAAGCTTAATGAATAGAAAGGCATAAAGGAACATGGGTAGACAAATAAATGTAACAAAAAATGCAATTAAACATCTAATTAATTAATCTAGACTATCTAAACTATTCTAAGCTAGTCTAAACTAATCAAGCAATATATATAATCTCTTATCAAGAACCCGAGTGCAATCGCTCAGGGTCAAGGGGTTCCTACTTACATTAGGTTACGATCTCTAAGTCTCTAGCAACTTATTTCTCCTAAAGACATCGCGTTGTGAAACTCTGGGGCTTCAATACCATTCTATTGGCCCCACCCAACATAGTTGGCTTGGAGGGTGTTACCTACTAGAACATGTACATTCCCCCCCTTCTACTCCCAACAATTAACTCAATCACATCTAAGTAATCCAATAAATCAACCACAACTAAATAATCCAGTAAATCAACCATAATTAAAGACTCAAATAGCTCATTGAAGAAAATGAAAATATACCAATGGAAACATCAGATACTTGTAGTTCTTCACCTTGTCAATGACTAATCATTGGTTCAAACTAGTATTCTACAAGCAAGATGTCAACGAAAAAAGGAATTGTGTCTAGGAGGCATCTTTCCACCCAACCAGTGCAACCACCTGAACCCAAGCATTGTCCTATGGGCCCCGAGCAGGGGCTAAAGCTCAATGAGGGTGTATGATAGATATTTGAATACTCAATTAAATCATCAACTATGTTCAACAGACCAAATCAAGGATCAAACCTCTGATTGATTAGCCACGACATGGTGGAGAGGCTCCTAAACTTACAACACACCCACACTTTGCGGGGTTATGGTGTGTGGGGACACCCACTCAAAGCCCCCGATGCATACCTCTAGTTGGTTAGACATCATACTTAGTAATGGAGTTCCTCTACAAGGAGTTTACTAACCACTCCAACCTTGATAAATACCCCTAAATGGTTAGGAATCACACTTGGTAGTGACATCCCAAGGGCCCAAAGAAAATACTCGTCAGGCACAAATGAGCATTGGTACCCCACATTGCTTAAGTGCACTCCTAGCTTCATCCACCTAGACATACTAGGTTGGAGAAATTATTAGACCTCTCCCACAAATTCACAATCAAGACAACTTTCTTGTTGAAGGCATGATTTTTCGATAATCCAACAACAACTAGCCCCCTCACACAATGTAGACAACTATTTTTTCAGTATCTCAAGGATAACATCTCCCTCTCAAGAATGTCTATTGGCCTACCCATTCCCTTTACAAGAGTACAGATGGTTGAAATTAAGCTCAGGGGTAGAATTATAGGTGTCATGAAGTGGGTAAAAGGTGAAATGCAATTCATTCCCCTTGGACTTTTTAACTTAGTTAAGGTTAGGAAGCATTTCCAAGTCACTTTTATCCTCGTATGCTTATTAGGTGCAAGAAGTAGGTAGGGAATCCTCGTTGAACAAGATCCCCTTTCCCTTGGATGTGATTTCGACAACTTTAATTAATATCTATCTAGGCTACTCGCATCATCTGACCTAGGTTAGTGTGGGTCCCAAGAACATAACCTGCATAAAGGTTAGCCTTTCGAAGAATAACAATATATACCCATCAAATATGAGTTGTAAGTGCATTACACAACATCGAGGGTATATAAATACTCAATCAAATCAATCAAGGAGATACTTGTTAATGCTTGACATAAATCATTATCATTAATGCTCAACATAGAGCATCAAGGAAACACTCATCATAAATCATCAAGGAAATACTCATTAATGCTTATCTGGAACATCATCTCCTAGTCAAGCATCACAAGGTGCATCATAACAATTGACAATCAACTATGAGGTCCTCAACGAGGTATCAATAGAGAAACTGTCATGCACTAGGGGTGTTTCAACAATACACGGATATGCTTACCTTGTTCTAGAGCCAGTAAATCTACACATGTGGGGAAAACACTAATTGTGGTGATTGATTTCAGTTTTATGCCCAAGAATTGCACTTTGTTGAATAATTTCAAGGCTTTGTGGGGGCCCAAATATTACATAATCAATCCCAAGGGTCCATGGGGATGAGGAACACGGAAATAACTAGAAATAATTACATTATATGACCCAACTTTTTGTACATGCATTCTTTTGAACAATTAGTGGCAAATGCTGAAATCCCCACATGCATTGCTTACCTTATCTCAAAGCCAAATTCCATAACCAAATGCACGTCTCACTGCATGGGCAGTCTGATCAACATCTGCATGCACAGCCTAATAGAGAAGCTCATCAACGCAAATCTTTAAAAGCATGACAGGATCGCCTCAAGCAGTCGGAGCCAGTTTAGAGTATATGTAGGCATTTTTTCCATTTTGTTTAGTGTCGATGGTTGAGCTACGCTCCTGATTTGTAAAGTTTTAGTAAAGCCTCTGGTTCTCTGGTTATGTATGAATTTTTGAGACTTCTTATTTAATAACAGTCAACCTTCTTCCCCATCTCTTTTGCCTCTGATACTGAAAGCTCGGGCATGGATGATCCAGTCGAGTTGTTGTGATTGTGTTGCAATGTATGTTTGATTGTAGTGTTGTTGTAACGTTTTCGGTTTCTTGAAGCTCTGAATCAAGAGGATCTTGTCCTTAGAGTTTTTCTTTCCTCGGGCTGCTGGAAGACTGGATGTCCATAGCAGTCCTTTACATTTTCTCCTCAAGTTCTGCCCCCTACTCACCCTTACTACAACTTACTGATTGAAGTTAGATCAAGACCTCATCTGCCTATGCATATCAGTCCAATTTTTTGAGTTAAAGTGATACTATCCTGAGTTTGTATCCATTAGAACCCCCTTAAATTTATTGATCGTGACATAAAACTAATGGGTATTGGACTTACCTCTGCTGCAATCCAGAGGTGACTTCTAGTGATAACATTTATGGTGCTGTTGTCAGGGACGAATTGAAGATTTTCCCTGGGATTGAACGACAAAGCTTACTGGTTCTGAAGGTGCATCAGAACTCAGCACATTGAAGATTGCAACTGGCGACTCCACTGTTTCAGCTATGGCTTCCAGAGGCAGACACACGAGGTCTACTCCACAACTGCCTTTAGCAACACCTGAAGTTGACCCAAAGAAAATTATCAGAAGGAGAAAGACCCTTCAAGAAGGTACTTCAGTTGTTGAACCAGGTATTTCTAATGATTTTCACCATCCTCATTTAAAAACTCCAATATATGCTTCTCCTTTTCCTGTTATACCATCTGTTGGAGTTTCCCGAAGCTTAAAGTTTGGGAGTGTTCCTGTTGATTTCTCCTCTCCTGGTCTGGGATTGGAAGGAGAAAGCCTTGTCACTCCTATCTCCCCTGAAGTTGTACCTTGGTTTAAACCCAAGACCTCAGAATATTTTCCCACTCTGGGCTTTAGCACTCCTCCCGCTGTTAGAGTTGTTGATTTCACAGGAGGAGAAATCTCAGCTCCCTCGAGCCCTGAGGCCTTTTCTCCAAATCCTTTGTTGTTTCCCTTTCCTCCTGCCAGCTCAGTTCCACTCTCCCCGGTCCGAACTCCATCTCCTCATGGTTCTCCTCCACCTCTCATCCCTATGGCAGGTGCTAATCCCCCTAGGAACAGAATGGATGTCATAGTTGTTGCAAGATATGCCCCTCTAATCCTACCTCAACCAATGAATGCTCTCCCTGCTGGAGATTACCTAAAATACATGCCCAAGTTCACTGGAGAAGAAGACATAACTGTTGAAGAACACCCTGGTGCCTTCTACAGTTATGCAGACAATCTAAATATTGAAAATGAGGATGTGTGGATGAGAGTTTTTGTTTAGAGCCTTGATGGTGAGGCTAGGAAATGGTTTAGAGAATTAACCCTTGGATCCATTTTTGGGATTGAGGCTTTAGATGATGTCTTCTTAAGACAATGGGGGGATTAAAAAGACTTTATGTATTATATCACAGAGTTTGGGTCCCTAAAAAGAAAAGAGGGAGAGTTTGTCTCTGACTTCTCCAAAAGATTCAACAAAATGTACAATAAGATCCCTGCTGAGATAAAGCCTACAGAAGCCTCTGCTAAAATTACTTATGCTAGTGCTTTTGACCTTGATTTATGCCTCCTGTTAAGAGAAAGAAGAGCTACTTCCTT
The DNA here is from genome assembly GCA_032191745.1 of Picea mariana. NCBI lineage: Eukaryota > Viridiplantae > Streptophyta > Pinopsida > Pinales > Pinaceae > Picea > Picea mariana. The sequence continues at coordinate 27,972 of JASDQU011377661.1, read as the reverse complement.
GGCTCATATGCAATATGCAACCCTCGAAGTAGAATCTAATGTGTTGGCAGTTGACAGACTCAGGAATAAAATTGATAGAGACAGAGGAAGAGGGAGAGCTGAAGCTTCAACGTCAGGTTCCTCTGCATCTCATCCTCAAGTAGATGAATTGACCAAGATGGTAAAATCTCTTTCTATAGATATGGATAAGATGAATTTTGAAGGGAAGCAAAGTTATAAGAGTGCCCAAAATGTTGAAAACAGAGGCAACTTCAGAATACCAAATAATACCCCTCAGATACTTCCAAGAGATCCTAGAAACAGAGATGGGGATAATCAGAAAATCCCAACCCCTCTCCAAAATAATCTCATTACTGATGAAGAAGGAGAGGAAGAAGGGATTGATCCTGAAATCCATTTCCTTGGAGACACCTCCCCATTCCCCCATTTGACCCAATCTCCATATGAGGATTCCCTCATGGAAAGCCAAATAAGTGAGTTGAGTAAAGGGGAGGAGACCAATAGTAGTCCCCATAGATATAATCTCAGGTCTAAGAAGAAAGAAGGGAAGTCTGACATCCCTGATTAGCCTTCCAGAGCAAAGAAGCCTACTAAAGATGCAATAAACAATAGCAAGGAGAAGAAAACACATAATCCCTCACCATTAGCCAAAGGTCCTGTCCCAGAAGTAAAGGAAATTTTGAATCCCCCCTCCTCTTTCAACTTTGAGCATGAAATTCATAAGATTAGGATCCATGTACCCCTTTCAGAGCTATACAAGCATGAGGATTTTAAAAGATCTCTCTCTAAGTTGTTGCAGCCCGAGCCTTTATCTTATTCCACAGACTCAGTAAACCTTCAAGATGAAAATTCAGCAGTCATGCTAGGTCCCTTGATAGAATACAAAGATGATTCATCCCCTCCCTTCTACACCTCACTGAACATACATGATAAGGTGTTGCATAATTGTTTGATGGACTCAAGGGTGTCTCATAATCTCATGCCCAAAACTGTCATGGACGAGTTGGGACTAGAAATCACAAAAGTTTATCATGACTTGTATTCTTTTGACTCGAGGAAGGTACAGTGTCTTGGTGTCATTAAGGATCTGGTCGTGACCTTGTTTCAATTGCCCATGAAAAGTGTAGTGATGGATATTGTGGTAGTCAATGTTCCCCCCAAGTTTGGCATGCTCTTGTCAAGATATTGGATAAAAAGACTTGGGGGAACCTTGCAAATGGACCTCACATATGCTACCATTCTTGTGTTTGGGGGGGGAGAATAGAAGACTGTACAGAGAAGCTCAGTTGGCCTATATTATTAGCAATGAAGCAGACCCCACCAACCATCCTATTTTTTCACTTGATGCTGATATGGGATCCAGCTTGTTGCAACTCACTGATGCCTCTGAACCCCCTCTTGAAATTAGAAAGCATTCCCTTACTCTCTGTGAATATTCTCCCCCGATTTCCTCTATTTGGAAAATGTTCTTTGATGGAGCCTCTTCTAGAGAAGGTGTTGGTGTTGGAGTGGTCCTTGTTTCACCTGTGCAAGAAATTATACCTCTGTCCTACAAGTTAGAATATTAAACTACCAATAATGTGGCAGAGTATGAAGCTCTTGTTTTGGGTTTGAGGGCTGCAAAAGACTTGGGAATTAAAGAGATATCAGTGTTTGGGGATATCGAGTTAATTTTCCATCAGATCAGAAATATTTATCAAGCCAAGCACCCTCGACTTAGAAGTTACATAAATTAAGTATGGGATCTTGTTGACAGCTTTTTCTTAGCTTTCAACATGTCATTTATTCCAAGGGAAGAGAATGCCTTGGTTGATTCTCTGGTTGTCTCAGCAAGTAATTTCATAGTCCCTCTGCCACCCAAAATCAGGTATGATGTAGAAGTAAAATATATACCCTCTATACCTGACAATGTCAAGAATTAGAAAGTGTTTGAGGATGATCTTGAAATCAGAAGATTCCTGGAGACTGTTGAAGAATTTTTTGCATTACACATTGATCAAGATCCTGATTCTGAAATAAATCCTCATGCTGATGTTTTTCTGAACAAAATTGCTAATCATCATATTGTCCAGCTACCGAGCAACCATATCCCAAACGGACTAGTTCCTTTGGAAAGACTATTTGGCAGAAATGATGTGGCAGTAAAGGGTAAAATTTCAAATGAGGATGTTGATGTAGCCGAGTGCAATATTGGTACAGAGGAGGATCCAAAAATTTTCAAATTGTCAAGCAGCGTGTCAAGGGAGCAAAGGCTCGAGTATGTTGAGTTATTAAGAGAACTTGCTGATGTGTTTGCCTGGACCTATGAAGACCTCAGAACATATGACACAAGTGTCATTGAGCATAGGATCCCACTAAAAGAAGAAGCCAATCCATTCAGGGAGAAATTAAAACAAATAAATCTTATGTTGCTGCCTATTATGAAAAGAGAGGCAAAAAAGTTGTTGGATGCCCAAATAATTGTCCCCTTGAGATATTCTGAATGGGTGGCCAACCTGGTCCTAGTAAGGAAGAAGAATGGAGAAATCAAGCTCTGTGTTGATTTTAGGGACTTGAACAAAAGCTCTAAAAAGGACAATTATCCTTTGCTAAAGATGGAACATATATTCCAGAGGGTGACAGGTGTATCCAGAATTTCCATGATTGATGGATTTTCAGGCTACAATCAGATCTATGTCCTGCCTGAAGACAAAGAAAAGACAACTTTCACCACTCCTTGGGGCACATTCATGTACGCTAAAATTCCCTTTGGATTGATGAACGCAGGGGCGACCTTTCAACGAGCCATGGATATAGCCTTTATTGGGGAAAGAGACAAGTTTGCAGTCATCTATCTGGATGACATTACAGTCTTCTCTAGATCTGATAAAGAACATTGTTGCCATCTAATATGGGTCTTCTTTAAATGTCGAAAGTTCGGTCTCTCCTTAAATCCCAAGAAATCATTGTTTGCCATGAAAGAGGGGAAATTGCTGGGACACATAGTATCAGATGAGGGAGTAAGAATTGATTCAAGCAGGGTAGAAGCTATTCAAACCTTGTCACTTCCCAGATCCAAGAAGGAAGTTCAGTCCTTCCTGGGCAAAATTAATTTTCTGAGAAGGTTTGTTTCAAATTTTGTTGAACTGGTAAAGCATATTACAACCATGCTCAGGAAGGGGAATGAAGTGAAATGGAATGTTGAGTCCATAAACTCTTTCAACCAAATCAAGAAGGCATTGACTGAGGCAACTGTGCTTACCAGTCCTGATTATTCCAAGGATTTTCTGATTTTTTCATTTGCTTCTTTTGACACGGTAGTAGTTGTTTTATTACAGAAGAATGTTGAAGGTTTGGAGCAACCTATTTCCTTTTTTAGCAGAGCATTGAGGGACGCTGAGACTAGATATGAAATCATGGAGAAGCAGGCCTATGCCTTGGTGAAAGCTCTTAAATCTTTCAGAGTCTATGTCCTTGATTCAAATATCATTGCATATGTTCCTTCAGCCTTTGTGAAGGACATTCTCATTCAGCTTGACATAGATGGAAGAAGGAGCAAGTGGATTTCCAAAATCCTTCAGTTTGATCTGGAAATAAAGCCTACCAAGCTAGTTAAAGGCCAAGGTTTATCCAAGCTACTGGCTGAATCTAATTGCAAATATTTGGAGGTCAACTTCATCAACACCTGTTCAGAAAATCAACAAGTTGAGTTGTCTCAGACAGGTTCACTAATCAGCCCTCCATTGGCAGAATACACTTGGTACAAAGAGATTATATTTTTTCTGCAAGAGTTAAGACGTCCTGATGGAATAGGGAAAAACAAGGCTAGAGTCTTGAAGCTCAAAGAAATTAGATATTTCCTTATTGATCGGGTCTTGTATTGGAAAGACCCTCTAGGAGTACTCCTAAGATGTTTAGACCCATAAGAGGCCCAAAGGATTATGTTTGATTTTCATGACAGTCTATGTCGGGGACATCACTTATGGAGAACCACAGTCTATAAAATTCTCAGGGTTGGGTAATTTTGGCCTAGCCTATTCACTGATGTCTGTGAAAATATCAGGGCTTGTGTTAAATGCCAAAAGTTCTCTAGAAAACAACAACTCAAGTCTCTGCCATTGAAGCCTGTGGTAGTTGCAGGACCCTTTCAGCAATGGGGTCTGGAGTTTATTGGGGAAATTCATCCTGCTTCAAGTGGTCAACATAGATGGATCTTAACTGCAACAAATTATTTCACCAAATGGATAGAAGTTATTCCCACAAGGAATGCTTCTCACAAAGTAGTCATTGGTTTCCTTGAAGATATCATGGCAAGGTTTGGTTGTCTGAATAGAATCATCACTGACAACGTTGCATCCTTCGAGGCCGATCCAATGGTCAAATTCTGTGAGCAATTCAGAATTTCATTGATCCACTCTACCCCCTACTATCCCCAAGGCAATGGACTATAAGATTCCTCTAACAAAAGCCTTATAAAGATTATCAAAAGACTGCTAGAGGACAACAAGAAAGCATGGGATTCAAAGCTCAAATTCGCTATGTGGGCTAACAGAGTGACAACAAAGAGATCTCTAGGTGTCTCTCCTTTTCAGCTCGTGTATGGATTTGAGGCCATCTTTCCTTCTCACCTCGCCTTGTTAGTGGAAAAATTCTTCCAAGACTACCAAGGGGAGCTCGATGATATGATCTGAAGAATACAACAGCTGGTAGAAGTGCAACAGACTAGAGAGAAAATGTTGGACAAAGCACATGAACATCAGCAGAAGATCAAGCAAGCCTTTGACAGGAAGAGTAGTAAAGAGGATTTCCAGCTGGGAGATCTAGTACTCAAATGGGATGCACCCAATCAGGACAAGGGCAAGCATGGTAAATTTGAATCCCTTTGGATTGGACCCTTCAAACTTTCTGAGATATTTCCAAATAACACTTACAGGTTGCAGAATTTGGAGGGGGATGAAATTTTTGGTGGCCTTGTTAATGGGCATTTTCTTAAAAAGTTCTTTGTTTGAACCATGCATGGCTCCTCCATGTCATTGTAAATACCACTTTTCTTTCTATTTTAGTAGCTGACTCCACAACCCAACAGTAAGGCGACTGAAGCTAGGAGTTCTTGGAATCTCATAGGGAGCAGGCCATCCCCCATGGAGCCAAATGTTATCACACGGGTTTGTAAGGGGTGTTTTTCTTCCCTTAGGAATGGACACTATAGCGAAAAAATGACAAGAAGCACACAAAAGTTCCATAAAGCGGACTTATCCTAAGTCTTTGGTGCCCGGGCATGTTATACTAAGGGGAGCGTAGATCTGAGCGGCTGAGATCCGCACGCTCATATCTACGGCACATGATCCATATCGGACCCCCCCCGACCTTGTACCTTTAATAGGGGGTCCGAGTTGGTG
>JASDQU011377661.1:11041-22270 GCA_032191745.1 Picea mariana | reverse complement strand
CAAATCTCCTCTTTCGCTTCCACGTCATTTTTTCGTGCTTCCTCTCCTCCGCACCTTTACATATCAGCATCTGTATTCAGTCACCTACACTTTGTCGGTCACCACCTCGCCATCGAGTGTACTCCATAGCTCGCTGAGTTTTCACCAATCGTCTTGCCAGTGCCTTCTCGTCAGCATCCTTCGTCCGTCTGTCAGTCGTCCCAGCTAACATCCAGCAGAGCATGGATGACGAAATAAAGGCCGCCACGTCTTCCAGTTGCAGGCGTTGACTCTGCCCACTCAGATTCCGATGAAGCTGTTAATGTAAATATGGAAGGTAGGTGAGACATCATCTCCTTCCATAAATAAAAGGTCATAAAGGGACAAATCGCAGAAGAAGACCTTCAGTCCAGACTGACAGAGATCGTCTGACAAAAGACTGCATGGGTAGTCTGACCAACATCTGCATGCACAACCTGATAGAGAAGCTCATCAACGCAAAGCTTTGAAATCATGACAGGATCGCCTCAGGAAGTCGGAGCCGGTTCAGAGTATATGTAGGCATTTTTGCCATTTTGTTTAGTGTCTATGGTTAAGCTACACTCCCGATTTGTAAAGTTTTAGTAAAGCCTTTGGTTCTTTGGTTATGTATGACTTTTTGAGACTTCTTGTTTAATAACAGTCAACCTTCTTTCCCATCTCTTTTTCCTCTGATACTGAAAGCTCGGGGATGGATGATCTAGTCGACTTGTTGTGACTGTGTTGCAATGTATGTTTGATTGCAGTGTTGTTGTAACGTTTTCAGTTTCTTGAAGCTCTAAATCAAGAGGATCTTGTCCTTAGAGTTTTTCTCTCCTCATGCTGCTGGAAGACCAGATGTCCATAACAGTCCTTTACATTTTCTCCTCAAGTTCTGCCCCCTACTCACCCTTACTACAACTTACTGACTAAATTTAGATCAAGACCTCATCTGCCTATGCATATTAGTCCAGTTTTCTGAGTTAAAGCGATACTATCCTGATTTTGCATCCATTAGACCCCCCTTAAATTTATTCATCGTGACATAAAAATGATGGGTACTGGGCTTACCTCTGTTGCAATCCAGAGGTGACTTCTAGTGCTAACACATTCCATGACCCAACATCTCATTTAGGCATTCCCTTGAACAACTAGTGGGCAATGCTAAAATTCCCACATGCACTTCTTACCTTGTTCCAAAGCCAATAGATTTGAGCACACAAGCAAAACACCAACCATAATGATTCAATTGGGTTTTATGCCCAGTACTTGCATTTCACAGAAGAATGTCAAGGCTTCATCGAAAAGGACAATCTATTAATCAGTAGCAATGATTGCATTCTTGATTAGATATAGTTTGAAGAATTTTGATTGTGGTGTTGGAATCTTGCATTTGGTTCTTAGGAAGGCTCAATTCATCAACAAGTTCAGGAACCTCACTAAGTTTCCATAGACTTAATGCTTGCTACATTTCATTCTCAACAAGGATTTTGTCACGTACTTGTATGGTTTCATGGCAAGGTTAACATTTCAATGATTCATGGTTACAATATTCACAAGACTCTTCTTTGTTGTATCGGTATTAGTTTCGATCCATGTGGTGGATTTAGATGACCACATAATGTATTTAGTTTACTTGTTTGTATACATTGCTACAAGGTCTTAAATGAGTAATTGTTTTAGCCATAAAGGCCAAAATAATGCACCTATAAATCTAATTTTATGTCGCGGGGGAGTCACTTGATATGGAACGCATATATGGTTAGTTGAGTATTGGGTTTTACTCTTATTAGGTTTACCTTATGTTTTTTCCTTTATTTTGTTTGAATCAACTCAAGAAACATGCCTTGAGTAGTGGATTAGGTGTCAGGTTTGTGGGGTAGCTATTCTTCCACAATCTCCTAAAATAATACTTGGTCTTATCCCTTTGAAATTTATTCAATTAAGGTGGGCCACACCATAGCAGACGATTGGAATCAACAAAATGAAAATTTCCATTGTTTCAAACCACTCCATTGAAAAATTCCCATGCTTTGTGGGGGGTGTCCATTATGGGAATAACCAACAATAATTGCATTCTATGTCACCACATCTCGTTTAGGTATTCATTCAAACAATTTGTGGGGCATATCGTGCAGACATTCGTTGCATGAGGATGTATCTCACATAATGTATTTGGCATACACACAACCTACAAATGCATTACTCACAAATATATCTCACATAATGTAAACCACGACGAATTTTCTCTTGAATTATATATTTTTTATGGGTAATGATCAAGGACTATTGTTTCTTGACTTTTAAAAAGAGAATCCAATGTCAACACCTACATCTTTGCATGAGTTTTCTACCACCTCAAATCAACGATCAATAGACATTGGACAACCCAAGAAATAAGGTATGTCAAAATGAATTCATTTTATGTTTTAATATGTCATCAATAATTTAATGGTATTATATCTAATTTGTATTATATTATGCATCATACGATATGCACGTTGCAAATGCATAATTGCTATGTTTCAAAAGGTTGTCCTTGTTGCTTAGACTGAACATGAGAGTGAGGATCCAAATGAAGTGTTGCACAATAACCCAATCATGTTGATTTTTCAAAAGCTAGGTTAAGCATGAAGTTCATTCCATTTTTAGCATTTCACTTAACCATAAACAATAATGTTGCAACAACCAAGATCACAAGAAGAAACACCATGCACAAGAACACAAGAAGTATCTTGGGAAACCCCTCTCAACAAGGGAAGAAAACCCAACCAAATCCTTTGCTATATTCTTCAAGAGAAAGACATTCACCACCAAGATAAACCCAAGCACACAAGAGGGTGCTCAAACCCTATAATTCTAGTGCCCAAGAGAGGTGTGCACTTATCCCAAGAAAGTGTACTTGCCGAAATTTCCAAACTCACATGAAAGATATGTTTCCATAATGGGGATTTTACTTTTACTTATACTAACCTAAACCTGTCAACTGAAGTGTCTATTGGCTCAACAGGGGCGACCTCTCTAAGTCATATTATTATTATTATTATTATTATAATTAATATTAACCAGATTAATTATCTTTTACATTTATTATTAATCACATTAAGGTGGGGCCGACCTGTACCCTTTACATAACAATTAGGGTTACAGGCAGGTCTGACTCTTGAACAATATACAACTAAGGATCTGATACACCCACTAGTGCTCATCCACTAGGGGCACATCCATAGGGATGTCATATCTCTGGTTCACTGCATTACACAGAAGAACCAGATCTTCACACGTTCGCCTGTGCTCGTCCACAGGCACGTCCACTCTACAAATCTACATTCTCACTGCCTCACACAGGAGAATCATCTTGAGTCTTCTCATTAACTCTGCTGCTCAGAGGAGGCTAATACATCATTTTCATTTCTGTTCACATGACGATGCACCCAACACTTTGGGATTTCACACGTTCACCTTGTGCTCAACCACAGGCACATCTAACTCAACAGATCGCCTTTCCCACTGGATAATCATCTGGAGTTCTTCTCAACTCTCTGAATGGAGGAGGTCATCTCTACGTTCCTAGCNAGACAGGAACTATGTACCCTTCTTAGGGGCTTTCTTTTAGGTTTGTAAGCTGAGAGAAAGACTCACATAGCTGCAACGATCCACATCTCACATGTTTGTAAGCTGGAGAATGTCTCACATAGTTGCATTCATCAACACTCCCTCTCAGCTAGGGAGGCATTATTTATCATGCTAAGTCTCACACAGATGTAATTTGAATTTTGTCTTGGTTGGAGTTATCGACACTCCCTCTCAACTAGGGAGCCATTCTTCGTGAAGTTAATTTGGTGAAGATATATGCAATCTGCTCATGTGTAGGAAGGTACTGCATGTGTACAATTTTCCTCTGCATCATATCTCTAATATAAGGATATTTCATCTCATCGTATTTCGATCCATCGGGAAACACTGGATTCTCAAGGAGCTTTACTCACGGCTCTTGGTTATCATCATAGGATCCATCTCATGGTCAAGTAAATATGTCAGAAGCTTGTGAAGCCACATTGCTTCGCACACTCGATGCTATATACTCTGCCTCTGTGGTACTCAAGTCTATAGAGTTTTGTTTCCTACTGCATTAGGAAACCATGGAAAACTTCACGATAGAACATCAGTCGGATGTGCTTTTCCGGTTCACTATACTTTCTGCTCAATCTGAATCGACACATCCTGCAAACTCAAGTTCATACTGGAGGCATATCTCAGGCCATAACCAAATGTTGCTCGTATATATCTAAATACATGTTTTGTTGTTGTCTAGTGAGTCTGTCTCGGTTGACTCATGAAATGACTAGGCACATTCACTGCATGGCATGAATCAAGTCTGGTGTTAACCAGATACATTAGTGATCCAATCAACTGTGGATCAATCTCATATGAATCATCATCAATCTTCTTCTTTAAATCCATCGCGGTGGATTTTGCATTCTGTCATACTGAACTTCTTTAATATTTTCACTGTATATTTTCCTTGACTCAGGAAAATCTTATCGTTCCTCTGTCATACTTCTTGTCCCAAGAAGTAGTGCATCATACTCAGATTCTTCATTTCGAATTCATAAGTCAAGGATTACTTGTATCCAACAAAAACGCTTTCTAAATAAGTCATCAGGATCAGGCTCTCGTCACCAACACTGTAATGATATAAGTTTGGATCAACAACACTCTTGCTGAAATCCAAACTCATCAAGAATCTATCTATCTGATATAGTTTCCAACTCATGGATGGTAGTACGGATGGAAGTGTATCGGGTTCACTGGGTCAAGTGTCTCATCATAGACAACTCCCTCTGTTTATGAAAAACCTATGGCTATAGATCTCGTTTTGTATTTCTCGACACTTCCATCAACTGCATGCTTTATCTTATAGAGCCACTTGGAAGTTACCACAAACTTCCCTTTTGGTCCCTGAATAATATGTCATACATCATTTTTAAGATATATTGGTATTCTTTTGTTATGGCATCGTGCCATACATGTTCTCTTGTTGCTTCTCTAAGACAAGGAGGCTCAACATAAATGGAGTGGCTCATGACTGAAGGATAGCTTGAAAACCTCTTTCGCTTTCTCGGGATGTGCCTTGAGAGGCTTATACGTTTCTCTACCTCTTGCAAAGTGAGTCTAGGTAGGCCTTTTATGCCCTACTGCAATATCTCTGAACATATCAACTGGAGAAACTGGATCAACTAGAATAATGTTTGTTTCCCTTTGGACTGCTGAAGGGGGAGAAGGTATTGCCTCACTGTCAATCTCCATCTGAGATTCTCTGGGTATTTGAAAAACTATCTCTTCTTCAAGGACAACGTTTTTGCTTATCTCAATCTGTCTCTAACTAGGGATGTCGATCTGGAATGTCTTTGAAGATTCATTGTATCCTTTCTTTCTAAAGGATCTATCTTGGACTTCTTCTCTTTGGGTACATGAAAATACACCGGGCACCCAAATATCCTGAAGTGTTCAATCTCAGGCTTCACTCTGGTGGAAGCTTCTTCGAGAGTTGTGTTTTTCAAAGTTTGGTGAAGACTCTTGTTCTGAACATATACTATGTCATGCATGCTTCTGCCCATAGAATCATAGAAGGATTCTAATCATGCATTGTTGCATTGGTTTCCTCAATGATGGTTCTGTTCTTCCTCTTTCTCAAATAGTTTTGACTCCTTCTGAGTCAAGTGGATCCCTTTGAAGGATAAACATCTTCCTTTTCTTGTTAACCTATATGGAACAAGAAAACAAAAAGAACCAACACAAGAATATCTCCTAAAGGAGAATAATGAGTACATCTCTAGAATCAAAACAATTTAAGGAATGTTGTCACAATTACAACACCTACTTGTAATGTAGCAAACTTGTAGAAATATAGGTTAGATGAATGAAAATTACAACAATCAAACCTGGAGTCTTTACTTTGAGTGTGCTGTTCCTTTGAATGCACTGAGATCCCTCTGGATCCATGACTTCAGCAAAGGTTCCTTCCTCCTGCGATTTCCCTCGTGATAATGATACAAATAATATATACAAGTGCACACCTGAGGATGCTGATATGATTTCGCCAATGGCTCTTGGCTGATCTCTATCCTCTGAGATATTTATGAAGAAGATAGTCACGATGTCACCTTTTGTCATCTTTGTTATTTTGAAGCTGGTCCTTCAATGTAAGGGCTTGAGTAGGTGATTGGCTTCCTTGTCTTGATGTCATATTCCTTCCATTCATTGATAGTTGTCTCTGGTAAACCCTTTTTGTATTACCCACAATAAGTCTTCCTCTGAAGTCCCATCTTTCAAGAACTTTGAAGTTGCTTGATTCATCAAGCTTATCTTCCATCATAGTTTTGTTCATCATAATTTTAGATTCTTCACAACCCTTTGTGAACTAGGCTAGAAAACCTAACAGCTAGGCTAGGCTAGCACTTTTAGGTTTTATTGGACTTATGACTGCCAACAATAAGCCTTTAAAAGATAGGAGAACACCGGTGAGTTGAAGAGCTCCTTCAATGAGTTTGCAGAAACCCTAATTCTGAAATTTCTGCAGAAATTGGCGAAACCCTAGGGCCAAAATTTCAAAATGCTCGGGATGTCACTCTGAGAGTCTCTGGAGATGCACTGGAGGAGGCCGTACTCTCCTATGCCAAAATTAGCCCCAATGTTCAAGTGTTTAAGGGCTGAAACACCTCATAAAGTGAGGCTGTACGGATTTCCTGGAAACCCTAGGAGGGTCATACGGTTCTGCAAAAAAGAGAGGACACTGGTAGATGCTTATGCAATGGGTTCTTCAATACCTATGCTCTGATACCATGTTGATTTTTCATAAGCTAGGTTAAGCACGAAGTTCATTTCATTTTTATTATTTCACTCAACCGTAAACAATAATGTTGCAGCAACCAAGATCACAAGAAGAAACACCATGCACAAGAACACAAGAAGTATCCTGGGAAATCCTTCTCAACAAGGGAAGAAAACACAACCAAATACTTTGCTATATTCTTCAAGAGAAAGACCTTCACCACCAAAATAAACCCAAGCACACAAGAGGGTGCTCAAACCCTATAACTCTAGTGCCCAAGAGAGGTGCACACTTATCCCAAGAAAGTGTACTAGCTGGAATTTCCAAACTCACATAAAATATATGTTTCCATAATGGCGATTTTACTTTTACTTATACTAACCTAAACCTATCAACTGAAGTGTCTATTGGCTCAACGTGGTCGACCTCTCTGAGTCATATTATTATTATAATTAATATTAACCATATTAATTATCTTTTACATTTATTATCAATCACATTAAGGTGGGGCCGACCTGTACCCTTTACATAACAATTAGGGTTACAGGCAGGTCTGACTCTTGAACAATATATAGAAAAGGATTTGATACACCCACTAGTGCTCATCCACTAGGGGCACCTCCATAAGGATGTCATATCTCTGGTTCACTACATTACACATAAGAACCAGATCTTCACACGTTCACTTGTGCTCGTCCACAGGCATGTCCAATCTACAGATCTTCATTCTCACTGCCTCACACAGGAGAATCATCTAGAGTCTTCTCGTCAACTCTGTTGCTCAGAGGAGGCTAATACATCATCTTCATTTCTATTCACATGACGATGCACCCAACACTTTGGGATTTCACATGTTCACCTTATGCTCAGCCACAGGCATGTCTAACTCAACAAATCGCCTTTCCCATTGGATAATCATCTGGAGTTCTTCTCAACTCTTTGAATGGAGGAGGTCATCTCTACGTTCCTAGCTCTGTCTCAAGCAAGAACCACGTACCCTTCTTAGTGGCTTTCTCTCAGGTTTGTAAGCTAAGAGGAAGACTCACATAGTTTCAATGATCCACATCTCACATGTTTGTAAGTTGGAGAATGTCTCACATAGCTGCATTCATCAACAAATCGGAGATGTCTTTTTATAAAACAAAACTCTTCAAATGCATTTTCCCCATTATGTCATTGTGCGATTCGAGAGGGGGGGGGCACAAATAATTAAGGATGTAGAGGAGAGGTTCACCAAATGGTAAAATGATGAAATCACATAGGTGTGAACTAGCAAGTGTGTGTGTTTATAAAACATCATATTAATTTATGAATCATCCAGTTTTCAAATAATGCCTAGCTACCATGCATTTGTATTTATGTAGGGATGTGAACATCACAAACCTCTGCATCCCCATGTTATTCCTCCACATCAAACTCTTCTTGTTTATATTCTTGATTATAATCATGACCATGTGCATAAGCCCAATTATATTTTTTCCAAGAAAAAAACATGTTTTTATTTGAGATAAACAAAAATACAATACTTAGGTGCTCAAGGCATAGTCCAAAAAGGATCATCCAGAGATATATCTCTTCAGAATCTTTCAATCTAGATAGATCCAAAACCTTCATAATATACATTATGTTATCTATAAACTAATCGAAAACAGAATGTGGACTTGATAGTGACACATACTGACATATTACAAGTTCAAAAATGATTAAATGGAAATTGTTGTAAGACCACTGCATGGCCATCTTGTACTTCTTCCATGGAACCATAAAGCTCAGGTAGTTGAAGTCCTTCCTTTGAGATTTGATCTACAATCTTGTTGTTCTCTATAAATATGATTATAGTTGACCCAAATAAATTGATTCGATGTTGTCTTTGATTGTTGTGCTAGTGGAAGGAGATAATTATTTTGAACTTGGAGGCTTCCTCTCATCCAATTAATGACCATAGAAGAATCACCCATGACCCAAAGCTTATTAATTCCTCTGTCTAGAGCAGATTTTAGTAAGTAGCATAAATCCTTAAATGCCCCTTCGTTATTTGTTCCTCTTCCTATATTACCTTTGACTTGAAATATGCGTGTCTTTGAAAGATATAGAATAAAGCCAATCCCACTGATAGAATTCAGGCCTTGACAAGCTCCATCAAAATATCCCCAAGTTAAAGACTTGCCCACCTGTACATATGATATCATTCTATGTTGTTTAACCTTTGGGATAATCTTGTAAAATGAAAATAAAGCATTTAATTAGGTAGCTACATGAAAAGTAAGCACCATCTTCTCTTCAAACAAGATAGAGTTTCTAGCTATCCATATTCCCCAGATAACCAAGAATGGGATTGCCCTAAAGCACTCAAGATCTTGTTGGGTAGACTAAACATAAATACATGTATATATGGAATCGCCTTTCCAAAGGTTATGGATACCCATAAGCTCCTCTACCTTAAACCAAACTTTACAAGAAACATTACAATGCAAGAAAAAATGGGAAGTGTTTTCCCCACTACACCTGCAAAATAAGAAAATACTTGGACCTGCTATATTTATTTTCTGAAGGGCTTCCTAGGTTAAAAATTTATTGTTCAATATGAGCCACATAAATAACTTACATTTGGGAGGGGCCTTAACTTTCCAAAGCCTATTCCACCATATGGATGTGTCATACGGATTATCAATCAAATTAAGTGTACATATGCCAATTACCTGTAGGTGTTGTATAATTTCGTTGGGGACGAATATGTCTCTACCACACCCCATTATTGCATCTTCCCCCACTCTTACATGTGATCCATCTCCCACTCTCCATCCTAGAAAAGAGCCTATGACTGGGAAGGCTAGTGTCATTTCCTTCCATTGGTTGGATACATTCACCATACTCTTCCTTTCCTTTCTTATCCCATCCAAGAGAGTTCCTAGAGAGATATTTCCATATAAGAATCCTTTTCCATAGGCTCTCCTTTGTGATGATGACATTCCATAATAATTTTGCTACCAAAGCTTTGCCAAATAAATTTATGTTTTTCAACCCCCAGCCCCCCAAGGCTTCTGGAGCAACAATCCTCTACCACTTAACTAGACGATTCCCTTTGTATTCACTGCTCCCTTGCCCCGCAAAATTAAAACAAAACTTTCTGAGTGTTTCAAGAATACCTTTGGGTATATGAGCTAGAGTGTGCCAATATAAGCCCATTTATATTGTCATGTACTACATATCATTCTTTTATTTGTGACATTGAGATGATATCAACACTGTTTTAGAATTGTATATTTTTTACATTAATCATATACTTGTGTATATAATATTCCACTTAATGCTAAATGTTTTGTTTTTTTGCCCTTTTGTAATAATGATTTTGTTATTTGTTTACAAATAATTGATTATTTTATTTTATAAGTGAAATATGTTCATTCATTAGCTATATAATCAGATCCAAGCCTAGGGCCCAAGCTCATAATCAGGACCCGAGGTGAGGACTAGGGCTTGAGCTCAAGACCAAGGCTTGAACTTGGAACCAAAATTAAACTTATACTCTTGAACCATATTAGTGACCTAAATTTTGATCCATATTATGGGTTAAAAATTTCGTCAAATTTTTGGTCCGAAATAAAATCTCAAAATTATTTTGACCTTAATTCTCGACCTATATTTGAGGCATAAAAACAATACCTTTTTTTGGCCAGATGAAAATAAGGCTTATGGTTGTAGTGTTAGTCTAATCTTAGTTAAGTTGTCTATTGTTAAGCATGCTTGAGATAGAGGAGTGTCAGAGTGGACAACTTTCTTGGGAAGTCTTAGTTATTTAGTGCAAGTTTTAAAGACAATGATTGATATTATGCAATTCATTTCCCTAATTTCACTTCCATTTCATCTTTATTAGCATTGCATAATGCAATGAGTACTAAGTGACAAATAGGTCATATAAGAATGACTTACTTTATGTAGTCAATCCCAATTAAGAAGCATAAGCTCTCCCACATTTTGAGAGCCTAACATGTTAAATTATCTACCAATTTATATCATAAAATCATAAATGAAGAACACAACATCTTACTATTTTCCTTGTTACCATGTTGATGCTGATAAGTATTGAACTTGAGACTTTAAAAGTTAAATCTGATATCCTTGTTACCATGCTGATGCTGATAAGTATTGAACTTGCGACTTTAAAAGTAAATTAAATCTAACTTGAAAGGCATGGCTCTTACAAATAAATCCAAAACCAACAATTACAAAAGAATAAGGTTACCTTTGCATAGGTTTTGGAGGGAGATTAAATGTTTTGAAAGCGGGAATGACCAGTTCATATGAAAGAGCACGTGTTCTCGGCTCATAAAATAGCGATCGTCATCTTCTTCCCGAGGTGCCACGTCATCGATCTGTGCTTCATCTCCACCGTCAGA
>JASDQU011377658.1:9097-22333 GCA_032191745.1 Picea mariana | reverse complement strand
GGTGGAGGAGTGTCCCTGTAATCTTCCTTGTATATCTTTTTATCCCCTTTGATTGTTTCTGCATAACTTTTTGGATTTGTTTCTTGCTCTGTTGTTCTGGATCTTGATCCCTTTTCTGTCTGATTGTATCCAAGTCCAGACTTGTTAAGATAAGATTTTTTACTGCTGATAATGTCATCCAGAACTTTTGAGCTATTCCGCATATTTTTCTTTTCAATATCCTTTCTTAGTGTGAAAATCTTTGCTTCCAGGTTTCCAATGATCTTGTCCTTTCCTTCTAGTTGTTCTTTGAGTGCTTCTTCAATTCTTTTATCTTCTTCTATTTAAAACTTCAATTTTGTGATCATTTGTTCTAGTTCTTGNTTTCTTGCTCTGTTGTTCTGGATCTTGATCCCTTTTCTGTCTGATTGTATCCAAGTCCGGACTTGTTAAGATAAGATTTTTTACTGCTGATAATGTCATCCAGAACTTTTGAGCTATTCCGCATATTTTTCTTTTCAATATCCTTTCTTAGTGTGACAATCTCTGCTTCCAGGTTTCCAATGATCTTGTCCTTTCCTTCTAGTTGTTCTTTGAGTGCTTCTTCAATTCTTTTATCTTCTTCTATTTAAAACTTCAATTTTGTGATCATTTGTTCTAGTTCTTGAGTATCTTTTTTTTTATCTAGTTCTGCTTATAGTTTCTTGTTTTTCTTCTTTTCTCTTCTGATAACTTCTATGGAACTCATTAATTCTTCTCGGAAGTCAACTTTTGCCTCTTCAATTTATTCTTCATATGCTTCTTCATATTCTTCTTCAGAGTCTTCTTTATTAGAGTCTTCTACTGACATGAATAGAACTCTCCCCATTTCACTGTCACTGACTTCATCTTCATCTAATGATGAGATGTCTTCTTTA
The DNA here is from genome assembly GCA_032191745.1 of Picea mariana. Classification (NCBI taxonomy): domain Eukaryota; kingdom Viridiplantae; phylum Streptophyta; class Pinopsida; order Pinales; family Pinaceae; genus Picea; species Picea mariana. The sequence continues at coordinate 21,437 of JASDQU011377658.1, read as the reverse complement.
GTGCAAAAGTTTTTCTTGAAAACTTTCTTTGTAGTTATTTTACCTTTATATGTTTGTCTGTCTTTTGAGTAACCTTCATCATTTCTCTTTTTCTTATGAGGACATTTGTTCTAGCAAAATGACCAATACCATCACAATTAAAACAAATTAAAGGAAGCTTACTTCTGTGCCTACCGTTGGTTCCCTTGTTCAATCTTTTGACGAAGTTGGCCACTTCTTCATCATCTTCCGAGATGTCGTTGCTGCTGCTATATTCTTCATGTTCATTTTTATTTTTCTTTGATCTTTTGGATGCTTTGAAGGCTGCCTCTTTTACATCTGGATTTTCCTGTTCATTTCTCATCTCATATGCTATGAAGATTCCATGCAGGTCGTCCATGCTTATTGAGTTGCCAAACTTGAAATCCCTGTGCCTGTATATATGCCTTCATCCTTATGCTCCAAAAAACATACTTCTGTCTATCAAACCGTGGTATTCCATTTTTATACGAGTTGGTACTCTCCATGATCTACCTTTCAGTGGTTAAACTGATTTCTAAAGGAACCTGCTCTAATACCAATTGTTGGATTACTAAGAGGGGGGGTGAATCAGTAATAGCGTAATTATAATCCTTTTTCTTCAAATGTTATATCAATGTAGAATTATTATCCAATAATGAGCAGTAAGAAATAAATAATTACACACATACACAGTACACCAATGTTTTACGTGGAAACTCAAATCGGGAGAAAACCACGGAATGTCTTTTCTTATATGTCTTGAAGAATTACATTCATTGGAAGCACCAACTTCTTTTGTTTTCTAGCTGCAACTGGAAGGAGGCTCCAACCCCCTAGTTTCTCAAGCTACAACCTGAGGGAAGCTCCAACTCCCCAATTCTCTGTCTACAACCAGAAGGGCTACAACCCCCAATGTTCTCCGGCTACAACCGGAAGGTGGCTACAACCACCTGTCCTTGCCCCGTTCTGCCACCCTGAAGTAGAAGTAGAATGATGGAACCACTGTCACACTATCACTATGAAATATAATGTTGTAAACCTATACCAATAAATCTGAACCATGCATCAACCTGTAATCAACCTGTACCATAAACAAGTGCATCAACCATGCACCAACCTGTAATCAACATGTACCATAAACAAATGCATCAAACCATGTACCAAGTATGTACCAATCATGTGTCAACTACTCATCAGCTATGACTCATCAATATGTACCAACATCATCAACTATACACCTCATGTATTTGGGCCAACTCATCAACTACTTGTCTCAACCATGTACTCAACATGTACCACAACCAAAAGCCCTCATCAATTTCATCATCCAAATATGATTTGTAGCTCTGTAATAGACCTGGTGTATATGATCACATTCCTGCAAACCTTTTTTAACTTTAAAAACAAGAGACTAGCATTTTCATCAAACTTTTCTTTAGTCTCACATGCCTAGTTTTGGATTAGTCAACAACCCTAATTTGAAGTAATCATAACTTTGAACCTGTAATGTATAAAGATTTGAAACTGATACAAAATGTTATTCAGTGTGTTTGATGCAATTCCTCCAATTTTCATTACTTGGAACCTCTCAGAAAAGGAGTTATAGCAAAAATGGCATACCTTGTTGAATTTTGTCTTATTCTAGAGAGTGACCTTGTAGAGCGTGCCTCGCACAAAATGTTCAATAAAATGATCTAAAACTATTACAAAACATACTACAGACTGTACCCTAACCAACTCATTTGGTTTGACTGAATTTGGATCTATTATGAAGAATTTATGATGTTTTTACCCGAAACACCTGATTTTGACTAGTTTCAGGACTGGCCACAAACCCTATTTTCCACGTAGTGTAACTCCCAAAATAAAATGACCCACAAGCTGAATTTTTTTCCAAATATACTTGGATATGTTTTCTCACTTTCATATCAATTTCACGGTCTGAATCATTATAGAAAAAATGTTATAGCGAAAATGGTGAGATGACTTGTAAATAACATACCTTAGAAAGCACCATCAAAAGAATTTATCCTTCCTTGCATTTCGGCCTTGTTTTCTTCACCTTCACTCAGAATTCTGGTTTAGATATCCTTGGTTACCTCAGAAACATATAGATATTCAATATTCTCAAGTGTAATTCAAATGAGAGAGCCTTGCCTCTTATTTATACTCTCCAAGTAGCTTACTTAAATACATCTTCTAGGTCACTTGGCCCACTTTCCTTATTTTAGGGTTGGGTCCACTTTTAATTTCTCCATTAAATTTATTATTGAAATAATTTATTTTGTATTCACTTTGAATTATAATACACTCATCACTTCACTTTATTATTTACCTCTTAAAATCTCTTAAACCACTTTGACTACTTTGACCTTTTGGGGCTTCTAGATGACATATCAGGGTCCTCCAACTTCATAAGGACATAACTCTAAAAACGTGAGGAGTTATGTGACGTTCTACATACCACCAAAAATGGCATGACATGTACTATCCATATAGAATAGTATTATCTGAAAATATATCATAACTCATATCGTTACCCATCAAACAAACTTGGGTCCATTGCCCAAACCTGGGGTCTCCAACTTCTCATGGCCATAGCTCTCTAACCGTGAGGAATTATGTGACGTTCCACATACCACAGGAAATGACATGACAAGAACTATCAATCTAGGATATTTTCCCTGACAAATTCACTTTCCTTCATCTCATTATTCCATAATTAAGCATGGGTTCTCTTACTCCACAAAGCATCTTCCCGTGAGGGCTTTCACCATAAAGGGACCACTTCGGAGTTCATCCATATTTACTTATCAACCATGACAAAACAATAATGAGACATATTTACATCAAACAATATTGGGTCCATTACCCAAACCTTTGTGCTACCGGGATTTCTTCAAGGGTTGACATCAATGACAACCAACCTTAATCAACAAGAGTTTCATTTCTAGTGCAATGCTAAAAAGGATTAAGGTAAAGGCCGTTGAACAGGATGAGTTTAGCTTCATAGAGATGGATTTTGGAGCCAAACAGAAGGTTTGAGGAAAGGTTACGGGATTCACCCTCAACCTGGGAGAGTTTGTCACCAGGGCTAACCTGTACGTCAGGATCTTATGATCTGATGATGTCGTGATTGGTATGGACTGGTTAGAATCGCATGAGGTGATACTCAACTGTAAGACAAAATGGTTGAGCTTGGTTGATGATGAAAGACAAAGACACATGATTGTAATTCGGAACCAAGGAGTTTCCCTGAGGTTCATCTCTTCCTTGTAGTTATGGAAGAGCCTGCGCAAGGGATGTAAGCTTTACGTGATCCTTGCATTGAATGAAAAAGGAGTAGCGGAAGGTCTAGAACACCTACCGGTGGTGATAGAGTTTGCATATGTCTTTCTGGAGGAGTTACCTGAGATGTCGCTGAAGAGAGAGTTGGAGTTTACCATAGACCTAAAACCGGGGACTTAACCAATAACGAGAACGCCTTACNCCATGACAAAACAATAATGAGACATATTTACATCAAACAATATTGGGTCCATTACCCAAACCTTTGTGCTACCGGGATTTCTTCAAGGGTTGACATCAATGACAACCAACCTTAATCAACAAGAGTTTCATTTCTAGTGCAACGCTAAAAAGGATTAAGGTAAAGGCAGTTGAACAGGATGAGTTTAGCTTCATAGAGATGGATTTTGGAGCCAAACAGAAGGTTTGAGGAAAGGTTACGGGATTCACCCTCAACCTGGGAGAGTTTGTCACCAGGGCTAACCTGTACGTCAGGATCTTATGATCTGATGATGTCGTGATTGGTGTGGACTGGTTAGAATCGCATGAGGTGGTACTCAACTGTAAGAAAAAATGGTTGAGCTTGGTTGATGATGAAAGACAAAGACACATGATTGTAATTCGAAACCAAGGAGTTTCTCTGAGGTTCATCTCTTCCTTGTAGTTATGGAAGAGCCTGCGCAAGGGATGTAAGATTTACGCGATCCTTGCATTGAATGAAAAAGGAGTAGCGCAAGGTCTAGAACACCTATCGGTGGTGATAGAGTTTGCAGATGTCTTTCTGGAGGAGTTACCTGAGATGTCACTGAAGAGAGAGTTGGAGTTTACCATAGACCTAAAACCGGGGACTTAACCAATAACGAGAACGCCTTACCGTATGACAACCCTCGACTTACAGGAGTTGAGAATGCAGCTGGAGGAGTTGTTGGACTTGGGACTCATACATCCCAGTGTGTCACCATGGGGTGCACCTGTTATTTTCATATGAAGGAAGGGTGGGTCCTGGAGACTCTACATTGACTACCATCAATTGAACAAGGCAACGATCAAGAATCAATATCCACTGCCAAGGATTGATGATTTGTTTGATCAAATGAAGGGTGTGACGGTGTTTTCCAAGATCGATTTGCAATCAGGGTATCACCAGTTGCAGATCAAGAAGGATGACGTCCCTAAGGATTCCTTTAAGACAAGGATTGGACATTACAAGCTTATTGTTTTACCGGTTGGACTGACAAACACCCCAGGGGTATATATGTGTTTGATGAACGAGGTGTTCTACGAGTACTTGGACAATTTCATCCAAGTATTCATTGACGATAGTTTGATTTACTCTCGAACAACGGAGGAGCATGACGAGCACTTGCACTTGGTACTACAGTGTCTGTGAGAGCACAAATTGTATGGGAAGTTGTCCAAATGCTCGTTTTATCAATTGAATATTCACTACTTAGGGCATGTCATCTTCGGCGAAGGTATCATCGTGGATCCAATAAAGGTTGAGGATATTATGGAATGGCCTGCACCGATGAATGTCCCAGAAGTGCGCAGCTTCATGGGTTTAGCAGGATACTATCGATGGTTCGTCGAGGGATTTTCGAAGATAGAAAATCTGATCATGGAGTTGCAAAAGAAAAACAAGAAGTTTGTTTGGACCCAGAAATGCGTGGAATATTTTAGGAGGCTCAAGGAGATGTTGACAATGACACCGATACTAAAGGTCCCTGACATGGACACAGACTTCTTGGTATGCACTGACACATCCAAGGAATGCTTAGGCAGAGTCTTGATGCAAGATGGTCGAGTGATCACTTACATCTTGAGGAAACTGAGAAGGCATGAGGAAAACTATGCAACGCACGATTTGGAGTTGTTAGCCATTGTATATGCCTTGAAGGTTTGGAGAAACTACCTTGTTGGACAAAAATTTGAACTAATTATGGACCACTGTGGACTACATCACATCTTTACGCAAAGCGACCTGAACGCGCAGCAATGACATTGGTCGGAATTACTTACCAAGTACGACTTCGAGATTACTTACATAAAAGGAACAATGAACCGAATGGAAGATGCATTGAGTCGGAGACCACACATCTTTCGGTGTTGCCTCTTCAAACGAATCTACGTGAAAATATTCCAACTATACCACACGACAATAGCTGGTATGAAGAGGTCAAGGATTTGATTAGAAAAAACACAATGATGGTACCAAGATTTAAAGGATTTACGTTTGACGACGATGGATTATTGAGGATTAAAAATCGGATTTACGTACCACCAAATGACGAGTTGAGGAGCTTGATCCTATACGGAGCTCATAGAGCAGTATATATGGCTCACCTGGGGGTCACAAAGTTGAGGGCGGACCTTAAACTCTTAATCATCTAGAAGGGATGAAGGCAGACATAGTCAACTATGTGGCCAAATATCTAGAATGTCAACAGGTAAAGGCCGAACATAGACATCCAACAGGATTATTACAGCCACACGTTAGTCCGGAATCGAAATGGGAGGTTATTTCGATGGATTTCATTGTTGGATTCCCACTGACGGCAAGGAGACACGACTCGGTTTTCATAGTAGTCAACACTCTCACAAAGAGTGCTCATTTTATTCTTGTGCATATGACGTCAGGCACCGGGCTTAGCTAGATTTTTCATCAGTGATATTGTGAGGTTTCATGGCATGCCTAAGAGGATTATATCTGATCAAGGATTGTTGGTTACTGGACGATTGGACTAGTTTCCAAGAGGCCTTGGGAACCCTACTTAACCTTATTACTGTGTATCACCCGGAGACTGACAGGCAGACCGAATGAACAAACCAAACCTTGGAAGACATGTTTCACTTGTGCGTGATGGACTAACAGAAGCATTGGAAGGAATTCTTGCCACTGGTAGAATTCACTTTTAACAACAGTTACCAAAGCGCCACTAAGATGGCGCCTTTCAAGTTTCTTTGTGGGTGACCATGTCGGACGCCTTTGAGTTGGGATTGGCTTGAGGATAGGGTCCTGGTGGGACAGGAAGCGATCCAATAATTGGAATATTAAATGCAAACTATAAGACAAAGGATCAAGGAAGCGCAGGATCAACAGAAGAGTTATGTCGATGTGCGTTGTGTCGACTGTAGTTACGATGTGGCGATCGAGTATTTTTGCGGTAGAAACCGCATAAGATTTCGATCAAGTTCGAAAAAAGGGGTTAAACTATCTCCTAGGTTCATGAGATCCTACGTGATTGTGGAAAGAAGAGGCCCGTGGCCTAATGACTAGCCTTGCCTGATTCTCGAGGCGTATGCACGATGTTTTTCACGTATCTTTTTTGATACATTATATTAGTGATCCTACACATGTTATTGACATGAGTTCCTTGCAGGTATCTAACGAGGGGGCGCTCATGGCTGAGTCGATCTGCATCTTGGATCATCGCATTTGACAACTACGGCGTCAAACAGTAGAGCAGGTGAAGGTCCAGTGGGACAACTATAGTCCACACTCGGCGACCTGGGAGGATGCATATGATATGTGCCAACAGTTTCCATTTTTGTTTGATAGATAGACTTATGATACTGTGATACCCATTGCATCGACACTTATATACTTTGAAACTTCGGGACAAAGTTTAGACCAAAAGGGGGTGTATGTAACATCCTGCTCCTACGCGCACTGAACAAACTTATTCTTTGAGGACACTTTCTCGCAAGTGATCTAGATTAATATACTTTTGGGGCATTTGATTATGATTATGAGGCATTATGAATTGATAACATATTATTTTGTTGCATTGACATAGACAGGTGCTATTGACTCAGTTTTCCTAAGTGTGCCGGATTTTGGACCTCGAGGATGCAGAGGCATTGACGAAACCCCTTGGACTCCGAATCGAGTCAGGGAGTGGACTATTGGGGGTTTTATTGTTGTATATATGACATTTGTGCATCGGATTAGATGATATGATTATCGATATATTTCTGACAGGATTCGTTGATGATGTAGGCTGACGATAACTTGCCGACTAGACTCACATGTGGAGTAGAGGGGTCACGCACAACTACTAGAGACGTTGAGGGAGAGGTGTGGACAACAACCCTGCCACAGCCTACTAGCACTCCTATCGTGGCTCGAACTATAGGTTAACAATTACCTAGTTTGAGAATACCCACGATGCCATGAGGGATGACTGCGACAGTCACTCACAATGATTCTAAGGGGTGTGCAATAAGGCAAGGACCTTATTCCTTAGAGGCCCTTAGTCTCCCACAAGATCATCTGGTAGAGTATTGACTCCAGGGGTTCTTGATGTCTACCAAGTCAGTCAAGAGGAGAGTGGCACACTTGGAGCACGTGGTGCGTCCTGAAGGGCACGTTGTGCAAGAAAAATGTAAAGAGGCGAGTGGCACCCTTGCAGCACGTAGTGCGTCCTGAAGGGCATGTCGCACAAGAGAAACATAAAGAGGCGAGTGACACCCTTGGAGCACTTAGTGCATCCTGAAGGGCAGATCGCGTTGTTATTTAATAATTGGATAAACCTAGATGGATTTAGGACAAATAATGTGTTAAGGAAGAGTTAAAACTTTTCCCCTAATAAAATGTCACCCAACCTAGGAAAATAAAGTCTAGGTCTAAATTATACTTGTGATAATTTTATATATATATATATATAAAATAATAATAATGATAATCTTCATTAATCTTGTGACAAGAAGGGGGTAAGCAATTAAATTGATTTATAAAAATCTTTTGGGATAAAATTTAAAAAGGGGAAATAATTGTTTTACTATATAATGCTAATTAAAAATTTATTCATTAAAAAGATAAAGGGAAAAATGGTAAGTTTCTACACTTGCCAATTGAGTTTTAAATGAAAAGGGAAAGAGGGAAATATAAAATAATTAGGAAACTAGGAAAAACCAGGGAACATAAAAAGAAAGGGGAAACACAAGGAAAGAGCAGAGAGTCTAATTTAGTAAGGTATCTAGCATTAAATAACCTTCTAAATTGAACTCAACTAGTAAATTAATAAGGAGGAAAGTCATTAAAACTTGTAAGGGAATATGGGGACACCTAGGAGTGATTCTAGGAACGACTCTAGGTGGGTGAGGGAAATAGGCATAATTAATTAATGAATGAAATTTGTTTATGGAGGAATGAAGGGGATGGGTGACACATGTACGAGAAGGATTTTTATGGATTAAATGATCAAACTTTAAACTTTAAATTAAATAGGATTTTGGGAAAGTAAATGACTTAGAAAATCTATATAAAGGAGGAAGGAGGAGGAGGAGGAGGAGGAGGAGGATGGATCTCTTCGGTCATGCGTAACGTTACGCTGCAGAAATGTATACTTGACTAACTTAGATTGTGGGATTTGGGATACCTAGTTCGGTGAGGAGTGGTAGCTCAGCCTTGCGAGGCAAGCTGGGAGCTAGTTCATTCTCTAGTTAGTGTGTGTGGCCCCTTTGTGGCTCAGGGGGATAAGGGGGAAGAAGAGTACCCCTAGCGTTGGCTGGGAGGTACCGGTGAAGTCTCATTGGTCGGCAAGCGAGAGTGGCACGAAGCGCGTGGGACATCTACTCAAAGCGGGCGATTGGGCAACGATACACTTCCTTTATTTCTGCATGGTAGATTGTTAATATTGTTATGCTTTAGTTCCACATGTTTAATTAGCTAAGGAAAATGATCGTCTTAGAATTCTAGATGATGACGGAAATTTTCCCCTTAGCCTTTCTCTCGATGTTGATTTTCCCATGGCCTTTGATCCCTGCATGTCTTGACCGACCTGTGGTTGATTGATTGCGGTGATTGCGGTTTTTTTTTTTCCTTTGTCCCTATCTCATTAGTCCACGCTTGAGCAGTCATCCAGGAGCCTGATCTACAGTTGTTGTTTCAATGTTAATAGACCTATGGATCTCAACGCCCTTCTTTTCTATGCGTGGATGATGAGTGAAGGATGTTCCTACCAGTGATCTAACCTTGTTGTTTGTTCCAGGTTGAGTGAGTCTTTTGCCTTGCTGTATTGATTACATCTGAGGTGGTTTTTCTTCCCATAGCGAACTGCTTGATCCACTGCGTTGATCCCTGTGTTTAATACCCTTTCTGGCATTTAGTTAGTGATGAGTTTTTAATGTCTCTCCTGGTGGTTTTTGTGTGATTTTCCTTACTTTTGTTCTGCCATTACTCTATGAATTCACTCTGTGTTATTGTGATTCAATGGCTTTTACCTTCTGCATTTTTCTTGTGTTAAACCTCCTCTCTTCTTGACTGTTGACAACTTTCACCCATGCGAATTAACCCACTTCTATTAACTACCCAAAAATTTTACTACCCATTCGATTTTAATGTTAGAGAAGATTTGTACATTAAGAATCGGTTCTTAGTATTTAGTTACATTGGATTATGGCCTGCGAATCTATACTTCTGGAAAGTAATTTCCCTTTTGCAATGTAATCTGTTGAAGGCGTTTTTGGCCTGCGAATTCTTCACTGTAGAGCCAACGATTTTTCTTTTTTTGGGGAAGCAATAGTTGCCTGTCTCCTGGCAATTTTTCCACTTGATTAAGGCCGCCATCTTAAGCTTGTTAACCTCTGAAAATCACCATTAATCCCAACAAGTGGCCTTGCCTTCTTCGTTGTGAAAAACTGCGATCATTCTTCCCACGAATTACCTCACTCTGTTTTTATTACCTCTGTGAATTTGACTGTGTAGACCAACATTTCCATCTTGTATCGGCGTGTTTTTATCACTGATTTTATAGTGTTTATATCACTGAGTTTAAATCGATTTTATCACTGAATTCAACACCTTTATCACTGAGTTTACAACCTATTTAACCACAAAAGTTTAAAGCGTTTTTATCATTGTTTGTACAACGTTTTTCCACAATAAATTCCAACGAAATTCATCTTACAACAAAATCATTTCTTCAGTATTTACCACAAATTTTCCATTAATGATGACTGTGTTTTGTTTTTGAATGTACCACGTCTTCATTAAATGACAATGCGATTACAACTACTGCCAGTTATGATTTTAAATACTGGCAATGCGAGTTTGTATTCCTTTGACAATGCGAGTTTCTATTTATTTTCCCTTGAGTTAAAACGTTACTAGAACATTTCTTTTTATTGTTGAATGGCTTGTCTGCGTACTCCTTCTTATAGAGAATATGTTTCTATTTCCTGATTTCCTGTGACAACAAATTTGGGTTGCGTGTATCACTGTTGACCGAGATCCTCCTTTGTCTGATGGTGAGGCTGTAACTTGAGACACCTTGAAATTTTCTTTTGTTTGCAAGCATTTTGTCTTGTTACTTAGTGAATTTTCCAGTTGTTTAAGCCTGCGATTTGCTTGAGACTTGGCGTGTTACCCTCCCTAGGAATGCGTTTTGTTATTGAGGGCCTGCATGGAATGCGTTTCTTATTTATTAGAATCACTTGACACCGAAATTATATTAATGACTGATGTGACTTTACCTCCGTCTGCATTTTAATATTTTTGCCAGCCAATTTATATTGATGACAGCCCTAGCCTTTAGTTTTCGTTTTTAAATAAAACTAACTTGTCCAAATAGAGGTATTTATCGTTTACAGCTTTAGTATTGACTAAATTTCAGACTTTCTTAATTGAATGCCTTTAGTGCTAAAATAAATTGGTACATTGATAACCAATTTATAATTTGGACTGGCTCCATTGATTTGCAATTCATGTTAAATTGATGGTACACTAAGGACTAATTGTAAATTATTAACTTTAGCAAATGTCATAATTGCAGCATGTACCATGATATTGATAAAGTTGGTTATGACGTTAACTGCTAATTTAGATGGTAATTGTAGTTTATGGTTTTAGTATGGATTAAATTAGATTTGTCAATTATATGGTAATTATGGACAATGGTAATTGGACTTGCTAAATTGGCGGTATTTATAGTCAATTTGATTGTAAATTAATGACTAATTTATACTCTAGACATGCTAGTTAGATTTTAATTAATGTTAATTAGATGGTAATTTGACGAGTTATACTTGATGAACGAAAGGGGTTTTGGCGAAGTCACATAATAGTTGCGMTTCTTCCTTTGAGTAACATCATTGGGATTCTTGTCGACCGGTTGCATGGGCTATGGGTGTAGTGTTCTTGTCAGTATTCGGCCCTAGCGCGTCAGAGTTATCCAAAGTYCTTGGTTCAGATAGGATGTGTCGCGCCAAGGTTATAGTCATGTCTATTCCCTGGGGACGACATGGTTCCCAATGAGGGGATCATTGTGCACCSTAATGTCTAGAGGTGAAGGATAACTTGGTCGAGGTCTGTGCCTTCTGTATGGTTGTTGTTAGCAGATGTGAGATGATGTTAGCACTTAGGTTGTTATGCCTTCATGCATTTGGTACGTGCGCCTTGAGGTTCTAGTCTTGACCGTCAAGGTCATTATGTCGCGAGGGGGATGTTGTCTCTTAGCTTGTAGGTGTGTCTTCTTGCGTCGGGCTAGTAGTCATTCCTCCTTATTGTCCTACGCATGTCTCGACCAATTTCCCCTATGTTAGTGAGTGGAGTCATAGTTTCCTGTTTGCCTTCACTGTGTGCTTGCGTTTGTCGCCAGTGGTGCGGTTAACTGTTGTTGTCATCGCCATATTGCCTTTCAAAAAAAAAATTGCATTGTTGCTTCACTTGTAGTCATAACGAAGATGCGGATGTCACATATGGTATCAGAGTGGGTTCAACTCTATGATGGTGGACTGCTAGGCCTTCCACTACAGTAAACCCGTGAGTATTAACGGTTGCATTAATTAAAAAACTCAACACGTCCAGGTGGTGATCGCTTTTAGAGGACACCTCAGAGGTTCGTAGCGTGGTTTCGCAGAAGGAGGTGTGACGGCTCTAGAAGTTCCCGCACCCTCGGAGTCGAACCCCCAAGGGGAAGAACAAGTCATTGGCCTGGATTATCTTGTTTTAAGGGATGAAGATGGTCTGACAAGGCCCTTCTAGGTAATGTCAGGGGCCTTGATTCACCGTCGGTACTGAGATGAGGCCAGGGCAACTATACCCCTGAGG
>JASDQU011377657.1:5912-24117 GCA_032191745.1 Picea mariana | reverse complement strand
TCTTTTCTTTAGTCTCACATGCCTAGTTTTGGATTAGTGAACAACCCTAACTTGAAGTAATCACAAATTTGAACCTGTAATGTATAAAAATATGAAAATAATACACAATGTTCTTCAGTGTGTTTTATGAAATTCCTCCATGTGTCACTAATTGGAACCTCTCAGAAAATCATTTATAGAAAAAATGGCATACCTTGTTGAATTCTGGCTTATTCTAAAGAGAGACCTTGTAGAGCGTGCCCCGCATGAAATATTATTTCAATTGATATGAAACTATTAAAAAGAATACTATAGATGGTACCCTAAATAAAATCATTTGTTTCATAGAATTTGGATCTATTATGAATAAGTTATGACGTTTTTACCCGAAACACCTGTTTTTTACTAGTTTCAGGACTAGCCACAAACCCTATTTTCCACAAAGTGTAACTCCAAAAATACAATGACCCACAAGATGAATTTTTTACCACATATAATTGGGTATTTTTTCTCAATGGAATAGAAATTTTACTGTCTGAATCATTATATAAAAAATGTTATAGCGAAAATGGTGAGATGACTTGTAAATAACATACCTTAGAAAGCACCATCAAAAGAATTTATCCTTCCTTGCATTTCAACCTTCCTTTCTTCACCTTCCCTCAGACATTCAACTTATATATCATTGGTTACCATAGACACCTATAGATATTCAATATGCTCAAGTGTAATTAAAATGAGAGAGCCTTGCCTCTTATTTATACTCTCCAAGTAGCTTCCTTAAAAACATATTCTAGGTCACTTGGCCCACATTCCTTATTTTAGGGTTAACCCACTTCTAATTTCTCCATTAAATTTATTATTGAATTAATTTATTTTTTATTCAATTTGAATTATAATACACTCATCACTTCACTTTATTATTTACCTTTTAAAATCTCTTAAACCACTTTGACTACTTTGACCTTTTGAGGCTTCTAGATGACATATGAGGGTCCTCGAACTTCGTAAGGCCATAACTCTCAAACCGTGAGGTGTTATGTGAAATTCCACATACCACCAGAAATGGAATGACATGTAATATCCATTTAGAATAGTATTACCTTCAAATATAATAAAAACCATACCATTATCCATCAAACAAACTTGGGTCCATTACCCAAACCAGGGTTCTCCAACTTTACATGATCATAACTCTCTAACCGTGAGGCGTTATGTGACGTTCTACATACCACTGGAAATGGAATGAAAATAAATATTCATCTAGGATAGTTTCCCTAACAAATTAACTGTCCTTCATCTCATTATTCCACAATTAAGCATGGGTTCTCTTACTCCACAAAGCGTCTTCCCACGAGGGCTTTCACCATAAGGGGAACACTTTGAAGTTCATCCATATTTACTTCTTATCAACCATGACAAAACAATAATGAGTCATATTTACATCAAACAATATTGGGTCCATTACCCAAACCTTTGTGCTATGGGGCTTTCTTCAATGGTTGACATCAATGAAAACTAACCTTAATCAACAGTTTTCATGCACACTAACCTTCTTAAAACTAGGGGGTTTGAGACCCGCACTTCATCGACAGCATGTCCAACAAAACCCCCTAAGAATTGACATATAAATCCTTGTCCAAGGGCGAGGAAAGTCTCACCTGAGATGAATAAAGGATCGCAGAGACCAAAAGGTCTTGTGTTAGGGATGGAAGATCAAACATACCAAACAATGTTGTAAATGGAATCTATGTAACGCCTATTTGATAATCTGATAAGGACTAAGAATTAAAAAAATAGAGGCATAGGTGCTACTCAATCATAATATAAATAGAATAGAACATAACTATCATATCATTATTACTAGATGTATTCCATAATATTATAGATACACATTGTGTTGAATAACTTAGTTGAACAACCATAAGACTTAATCTCATTACTATATAAATAGTGGGAATCCAAGAGTATGTGCCTTATGTTGAGATTTAATATTTAGACAAATTAATAGACACAAGAGACTTCTCCATGCATAAAAATATTATAATAGGCTAACTCAGAGCTCTAGGATTGATTCCTTTGAAAATTAACCAGCCTCTTTTCGGAATTGAGAGCTCTCTTTTATATCTTTCTTTGTTGTGGAGTGTTTTCCTTCATTGTTCCACCCCACTCACTTGTATGATCTAATGGCCTCACATGCTTCTAGTACCTACCATGGCTCCACATAGGTTATCTACATCAAGTGAAGTATTAAGTACCTGGACAACTCATCTTCTAGCTTCCCCACATCTTCATATGCTACTAGAAGTAATAATTCTAGGAGATATCCCGGTGATTCCTTTATTTCTTTTGGCAGGCCTCTTCTTTATTTTTGTTTTAACTAACAAAACTCAGATCGATGTGCTCAATGAAAAAAACTTATAATGGAGAACCCTTGAATGGATTTTGAATTGGTGTGTTGCTTAAAAAAACAGTATGATGCATGAACTATGGAATTATTTCATTCATCACCTTAGGCACTCACAAAACTTTTGGATGAGAATGCACAACTTACATGTCCGTGTGCATAAAACTGCACCCAAAACTTTGGGTGCCAACATATATCACACTCTATTGCATGCTTAAAGGGATTCCTTCACCTCAATTGTATATGAGAGAGTGAGAGGATAACATTGCCCATGATGCATGTGGGATAAATTGGTCTAAATTAAAAAAAAATCCATAGGCATGTAAAACACTAGGACTTCCCCAATGATCACCCATCCTAGTACTACTCTATCCCAAATGTGCTTAAAAATGGAGTTGTGAAGGGATCTGATCCATTTACACTATGCTATACGAGATTACATAACACCACTAGGAAATCATTACATGATTTGTGTAATTAACAAATGGAGATGGAATTACATTACATCCCCATCAAAAGGGTGAATATCACGGTTTATCAAAACCATATGATTGAAAATGTTGATTCAGTGGAAAAGGTAAATGGATACTGAGATCCACCTTGATCAAAATGATTCATTCAAGTAGTAGTATTTTAAGATGTGTTCTATCATCATTCGGCTAGGGGTAACCAATGCTCCCACCGATTTTGTTTGTTATATGCAAAACATTGCGAATATGTTTCCAAACAATTGTTGACAACTTCAGTTTGTACATCGTTATGTGGATGATAGGTTGTGTTGAGATCCAATTGGGTCCCTTGGAGCCTGAACAATTATTCTGAAAGTTTGATCTCAGTCAAAGATAATAGGATGATGCATGCCATGAAGTATGAATATATTATCCATAAAAATTTGATCTTTTTTGGGTGCGATGAACGAGTGTTGAAGAGAACATAAATGAGAATATTTGGAAAGACAATATATTACCACCATCATGAATAAATTATTTCTTGATTTGAATAATCCAACAATGAAATCCATAGAAAATCAATCCAAATAGTAGGGGGAATCAAAAGGATTGGAGTGTTCCTAGATCTTTGACTATTTCTCCCTGATTACGTTGACATGTATCACATTCAACCATGTAGGTGTGGATGTATTTTTTCGTACCATCCAAGAAAAAATAATGTTTGACCCATTCATAGCTTTTGGTAAACCTTGGATGCTTAGTTGTGGGTGAAGCATGAAGCTCGGGAAACAATGTTTATTTAATTTGTGACTGTTTTCATAAATATAGATGGCCTTTGTAGCGAAGCTATTCATTGTGCAAAGAGTACCTTGGATAATCTTGGGAATGGTGGTTTAATTGTTGGATCAGGTGAGAAATTTTGAATTCTTCCATCCATTCTTGGCAAACAACTTGGAGCCAATATAGTACAGTGAAGGAGAGGGAAAATTATGCAACAACATCTGGAAGTAAATCTTGAGATTGACCTTGCGGGTTGCAAACATTTACCAAGGGATTTGGTTCCATAATTTATTTTATTATATCTGTAATAATTACAAAATGTCTCTAGAAGAAATTTTCATTGTCTTTTTTTAATTAGATATTGAGTTGTTTGTGATAGGTGTTAAGTCAGTTGCTAAATATCAGGAACATATATCTAGTCTAGGAATTTGTTAAGATAACTTAAGATTCATTGTTTGTGAGCTATTGAAGGGATCGAGATTAGTGAATTCTTGGTAAGAGGTAGAGGAGAGAAAGTGTGGGATATGGAATATGTAAAAGTGTGGATCATAGAGGTCCAAGAAACCAAGAAGGAATGAGCATCCTCTGTAAATTTATTTCTTCATTTATATTAAGAAAGAAAAGAGTGTGTGGTGTTGTCACAATGTGTGCTTGAATATTTTTCGCGTTGTGTGTGTTGATTTGTTAAACTCTATGTATAAGATATCTTGGCAGAGTGAAAAGTTTATTTCATTGTAGGAAAGATTGTGCACAGTTAATTTTATCCAAGTTCTAAAAAATCTATAGAAAATTATATTTCCTAAGTATTTTTATTCACAGGGATAGATAGTCATGACTTGACGCAGTGGAAACAACCCTTAAATATATGCGACAAGTCAATATTGTTATTGGATTCTGCATGTAGAGTAGCCTACGACACACTAGCATTTTATTGCTCAGTTCATATAGAATTGTTTGTAACATAAACAAGTTGATTGCAATAGATCTCATCGATATTGTTCATCGATTCTTCCACAAAGAGATATACTCGCGTAATTGTAATTCTATGTAAAGTTTTCTATTACTTAGCGCAATTGACCGCTAAAGTAAAAGATAAATTTAAGCACCTGTTTGTGTTGGTCCGAGGTGAGACAAGTAATTCAAATATTGATTGAAATAGATTGTTGAAAATATGTGATTGTGGCTTAAATTTGGTGGTATTTTCTATGATTTCTTGTATCTGAGCTTCATTGTATCTAAGGAATCATGCCATCCAAATGAGGAGGTAGAGATAGGAATGTGGTAACTGATGAGTTATGCTACGAGTTGAGGTGCATATAGTCAAGGATGGAGGCCATGGAGACAACTTAGAGGAGAGAACCTAACATAGGATATGTCACTGAAAGTTAAGATACATGATCTAATGAGGAAATAGAAGGATCTCTAGGAGGAGAAACAACAAAGGAATAACTATTAATATTGGTCAGAAGAGTTGGATCTAAGCCTAAGATGGAAGTGCCCATGTACAAAGGTAATTTAAATTTTGTGAATTGCTTGACTGGATAAATTCCATGGATAAATATTTTGATTACAAAGAGGTAGAAGAGGAGAGGAAGGTTAAGCATGCAATGAATAGGCTAAAAGGACATGCAACTCTATGTTGGGATGAGTTGTAGGAAGACAAAAGGAGAAAAGGAAAATCTAAGATTAGGAGTTGGGACATAATGGTGCCAAATTTAAATGTATGTTCATGCCCAAGGCTTATCAAATTAAATTGTCTAGACAATTGAAAAACCTTAGACATAAAACTATGACATTAAAATAATACAAAGAGGAATTCTATAGGTTGAACAATATAGCTAGTCACATTGAGGAATATGTTGAGAAGGTTGCTAGATACATAAATGGTTTGAGGTATGAAATTCAAGATAAAATCATCTTTTTTTCCCTTAGAACTGTTGAATATGCATACCAAGCAGCTTTGGAGGAAGAAGAGAAGCTTGCCAGAAAGTAGAGCCAAAGAAACAGAGGAAGGAGTCCAACAAGAGGTAAAGAACAATCTAACAGAGGAAGATTTCATCCTTCAAAAAAATAGGGAGGAAGATCAAGTAGAATGTCAGCAAGAGGAGGATAATCAAGAGGTAGAATATCTTTCTCAAGATACCGAGGAAGAGGCAAAGAAGTGAGATGTTATATATGTGGTAAAATAGGACACATGTCATGAGACTATCGATAGAATAAGGAAAAAAAATCAGAGGAATCCACATGTCACAGAAACAGAGGAAGAAGATGTGAATACAGTAGAAAAAGAAGAAACTCTAGAGGTTGGGGTATCATTGTTTCTAAAGAGAGTTTTGGTTAAGGAAGAAAATGAGGATCATGAAACAGCTCAAAGAAAAAGTATGTTCAATATTGTATATAAGTCAAGTGGTAAGTGTTGGAAAATTGTCATTGATACTGATAGAATATATGGTGCAAAACCCCGCTCTCACCAGGGGTCCAATGAGCTCTTGGTCTAAGGATATTCAAATTTTAAGAGCTAGATCAACTCGCAAAGTTCCACTGAACCTCTTCTTTTAAGTTTCCCACAGGGATTTTTCTTCAACTTTAGGCCAAAATGGTTCTCTGGTAGGATCTTGTTGGTTAAGAACTACCTCCACATGAAACTGGGATCAAAACCAGGGGAAATATCCTCTAACTCCACCTAGTTCGGGACTTTAGAGCTATCGTGCTCTAGGAGCTTCCAACAACCACACCCTGCAATCCTCTAAATCGACGGATCCTTGAAGTGTCGAATCCCCAATGAGATAAACGGTTGTAGGCTTCTGTCCAAATCAACAGTTGATATGACTTTTTCAGTTTGGTCTTCGACTGGTCTTTCCTTCCTCTAATTCCATATCCTCCAGAGTGGTATATCACTAAATTACTTCTCTAGTGGATCGACGGTCCCTAGCCCCTTATAGATAGATGATTCAGATTATTTTTGTGACTTTGGTGCTCCAGAGCGTTTCCCATCTCCAAGTGTTACAAGCCTCCGAAATTCAAAGTAGCGGAGTAAATCTCTGCCCTCCACGTGTCTCCTCTAAGATCAACGGATCTCAATTACTCTAGCCTTTGGCCCTCCGAGAACCTTAGTATGCTTTTCCCCACAGAACTTCCATACCTTCTTCCTATCAAACCATCCAAATTTCTCACAGTTGTCAATGTGATTGACAACCTGGATGGACTTCGGGACTCCAGGTCTCTAGGATTCCTCACTCATCTTGTCGTTGTTCCTCCCGAACAACAAACCAACGAAGCACGGATCTCATTCTAGGTGTCCCTTCAATACAAAAGTCAGGATAAGATTTGGACCTCTGGGTCTCCAGAAGTCTTAGGACTTTGTAATATTTACATCGGGTTCCTTTGAAGTTATCCAATGCTGAAATGCACCATCGCAATACATTGTCCTCAAGAGATATGATGGCTAATAATAATTTGGGCCTCCAGGGGCCTTGAACTCATTTTTACCTCGAATCCTTCGAACACACAAAGTCTGTAGAGCTTCGATACTTATACCCTGTGCAACTCTCGCAAAATAAATGTGGTTGGATCTTTGAACAACCCTTTGGCTAATCTTGGCCATTCGTTTATGTTCTTCGATGATATTCCTCCCTTAGAAAATTTTGAAAGTCATATCTTCCCAAACTTGAAGATTCTCGAGCACTAACTCCTTCTGTGCTTGAAGAATCAAAGGGTTTCAACTCTTGATCTAATCCTTAAGTTGCTTCCCCACTTGAATTCTGATGAAAATTTCTCTTTTCCTTTAAGAAATTCGATAACTTTGAAGAGTGTCAACCATTCTTCTTTCCTTGCATGCATATTCAATACAAAACTATGTACTCTCAAGAATATATATATGCGCACACTCCTTGCACAACCTTTGTGACACACCTCTATCTCTCATGAGCTTCAAAGTATTTCTAATGATTCTTAGTCTACGTGGGAACCATGTGCTCCTCGACCAACAATTGTAGAAGAGAAACAATTGAAACTTATGCGAAACTCATAATTTCATTCATATAAACACAAAACACATGCATGAACAAGTAAAATACAATAACAATGAACACATTCAAGCAACTAGCTCAACACTAGATAAAAACAAAACATTTGAATCAAATGTATTCTCTTATATTAAAGTAAAATTCATATGTACAGAGTTCTTATAAAGCCTCTCTGTGCCTCTTTTTACAATATCTCAATAACAAGCTCTTCTTCAACAACAATTTCTTCTATTCCTCAACAACAAGATCTTCTCGCTCAAAATATTTACAACCTCAAGTGAACAAGAAAAACAAATTATATACATGAAGGGGCTTTTCAAGCTTTCGCTCCCTTCTACCTAATGTTATCCTATAATAATAAATGAGCATTTACAAAGAAGATACGAGCTAAGATTGAAATTTGTACAATACACCTACACATTAGATAAAAGTACATCCTTCTAATATCTTCTAAGATGGCCTTAGCCTCCAAACATTTAAATACCATTTATTACATTTCTTTTTACAAATTTCAAAATTCAAAAGGTGCTCCCTCCTTTGGGAGTCCAATCAACTCTTTTATCTTGTGTTGTATTATGTGTTTTTCTCCAACTTGTCCTCCTCTTAATCTTGATGGAAATTCTCATGCATCATACTCCTCAGGCAAAACATTATTGGAGTTGTAATGATCCCAAGCCATTATGAAAGGATCATCACGGTTTTGGTGTCTTTTTAAAACTTTTTCTGAGTGAGGTATTTCGTCAAACACTTTGTTGATCTATTGTTTAGATGTGTTTACTTGTTGAATGGCCTCTTGATTTCGGCCTTAGGGTTTAATGATGTGTTTATATGAATGTTTGTAGCAAATAACAAGAAGAGACAACCATGGAACATACCTCAACCATATGCAATATGATAGACAAGCCAAAACATCTCAAACTATTTTTATTCATGAAATAGAGAAACTTGCTTCAATGAAGATGCTAATCTGGAATGCTCAACATATGGCCAAGAAGATAGACAATAGAGATGCTACAAAATGCTCCCGACAGTACAAAATAAGCCTCCAAAGGCTGGATAAGAGATGAAGACCAGTGCCACATCCTGTTGGATAGCTAAAGCTCCTCAACAATTCGGCCTTGGTACCAAAGATGTCCAATCACCTCAAGAAATATTCCAAACAGTAGATCGGGTGATGGAAAGAACAACCCAGGTGATCGAATCTCCAATATCCCTCTCAAACCTTGTAGATCTGAACTCCTCCACTGAATGGTGTGCCCCATTGGATGACTGAAACCCTAATAATTTGGCCCCGATGAAGGAGGCCTCCAAATGCTCTGAAACTCCCCAGGAATATCAATCGGGACACTGCAAGTCACTAGGTGAAGTCTCAAGGTTAGATATGAAGTGTAACCCCTCGAAACTGACTAGATCTGAATCTAAAAAATGCCCTCCTTCTCTTCAATTCGTCCCACTGCTCTAGGAAATAATATGAACCATAAAACTCTCTCAAAAAACACTAGGAATGATGGTGAAGACCCTGCAAGAAGAACCCAGATGATAGAATCTCAAAAAACCCCGCCAACCACCTGCAATGAACTTCCCTCAATGGATGGTGTGCCCCCCTTGCTCGAAACCCTCAAATGGTGTGCCCTCTATCTACCTGCACATACAACTAATGTAGAACCCTCCTGCGACTGAGTAGATATTGAACTAGAATGGTGTGGGAGCGTATTGCATATACAAAACCAATCTTGGGACAAGTTAGGTGGAATCGTTCACCACCGAATCATCCTCTAGGGTTTGTTAAGTCAAAACCCTCAAAACCCCCAATGATGGGCTCACTAGCTAGAAGTCAGATATCAAAAGATAGAAAGACATGAATGAATGAGTAGAGACCCTTGCCTTCCTTTTATACATTTTGGATCACCTTGTCCCTCCAAACTAAATTTCATTTTATTAATATTTAATTAATTAATTAAATCACTTTAATTAATTAATTAACCTTTTTACCTCTGAAAAGATCCTTATCTCTCCTTGTGGCTTCCCTAGCCACTGAAAGTCACTTCTAGCCATCCCATCCTGTAGTGTTTCTCCTCCTGATTCCAATGAGTTATTACACTGAGAGTTTCCTCCAAGTAATGTGCCCAAAATGACCTCTTCAGTGATTTCAATTAACTTATAGCTCAAAATCGTCAAAATCGTGGAAATCATCGGAATGCAACGAAACCAAAGCCAACCTATGTGGAATGGCTCATAATGATGGAATATGATGATCAATGCAAGATGGAACCCGCAATGCCTCTCAAATACCTCTGTACTCACTATAACATCCATCTGGCTACTCTGGTCATCATAAACCTCTGCACTGTGATGATGTCCCAAAGTGGGGACATTATAGTCCTCCCTGCTAGAAAATTACTTCTCCTCAAGCAATAACTGAATCCCCTTAGGTATAATGCCAGGATCCCATGTCCATCTGTGGGTTACATAGTAGAACCCATCCAAAGATGAACAATCACACATGCTACCCCCTGGGTCCCATATCAAGTCATGAACTGCTAGCCCCTAGGACACATAATCCTGAATTATACCAACTCCGTGAGTCTCCTGTACCTGACACATGGCTTCATCCTAGAGTGAGTCCATCCTCCTAGTCTCTACCAAGATCCAAACGGCCTCCATCAACTGAACATGTTGATGCCCTACCAAGGTGATGCAAGACCTCTGTGAGGCACCCACAAGCGATGCGTTCCTCTCAACACTGAAGATAAATGGAAAGTTAGAATAGCTTTCCCCTGCAATGGTCCACTCTCCCCCGTCGGTAAATGAACTACTCAATCCTGAAATCCTTGGGTCCCATGCTAACCTTTGTCGAAGATCATCATGCTTACATTGATCTAGTGAAGGTGCTTTGAAACCACTGTAATGATCCCAAGCCATTACGCAAGGATCATCATAGTTTTGGTGTCTTTTTAAAACTTTTTTTGAGTGAAGTATTTCGTCAAACACTTTGTTGATCTATTGTTTAGATGTGTTTACTTGATGAATGGCCTCTTGATTTCAGCCTTAGGGTTTACTGATGTGTTTATATGAATGTTTGCAGCAAATAACAAGAAGAAACAACCATGGAATATACCTCAACCATATGCAATATGATAGACAAGCCAAAACATCTCAAACTGATTTTATTCATGAAATAGAGAAACCTGCTACAATGAAGATGTCGATCTGAAATGCTCAACAAATGGAAAAGAAGATAGACAATAGAGTTGCTACAAAATGCTCTCGACAATACAAAATAAGCCTCCAAAGGCTGGATAAGAGATGAAGACCAATGCCACATCTTGCTGGATAGCTAAAGTTACTAAACAATTTGGCCCTAGTGCCAAATATGTCCAATCACCTTAAGAAAGATGCCAAACAATAGATTGGGTGATGGAAAGAACAACCCAGGTGCCCGAATCTCCAAGATCCCTCTCAAACCATGTAGATTTGAACTCCTCCACTGAATGGTGCGCCCCACTGGATGACTGAAACCCTAATAATTCGGCCCTAATGAAGGAGGCCTCCAAATTCTCTGAAACTCCTCAGTAATATAGATCGGGACACTGCAAGTCACTAGGTGAAGTCTCAGGGTCATATCTGAAGTGTAACCCCTCCAAACTGACTAGATCTGAATCTCAAAAACACCCTCCTTCTCTTCAATTCGTCCCACTGCTCTAGGAAATAATTTGAACCATTAAACTCTCTTAGAAAGAACTAGTAATGATGGTGAAGACCCTACAAGAAGAACCCAGGTGATAGAATCTCCAAAAACCCTACCAACCACCTGCAATGAACTTCCCTCAATGGATGGTGCTCCCCCCTTGTTGGAAACCCTCAAATGGTGTGCCCTCTCTCTACCTGCACATACAATTGATGTAGAACCCTCCTACAATTGAGTAGATCTAGAACTAGAATGGTGTGGGAGTATATTGCATCTCTGAGACCAATCTTGGGACAAGTTAGGTGGAATATTTCACCACTGAATCGTCCTCTAGGGTTTGTTAATTCAAAACCCTCAAAACCCCCAATGTTGGGCTCACTAGCTAGAAGCCAGATATCAAAAGATAGAAATACATGAATGAATGAGTAGAGACCCTTGCCTTCCTTTTATACTTTTTGGCTCACTTTGACCCTCCCAAGTGACTTTCATTTTATTAATAATTAATTAATTAATTAAATCACTTTAATTAATTAATTAACCTTCTTACCTCTGAAAATCTCCTTATCTATCCTTGTGGCTTCCCTAGCTACTGAAAGTTGCTTCTAGCCATGCCATCCTGTAGTGTTTCTCCTCCCAATTCCAATGAGCTATTACACTGAGAGGTTCCTCCAAGTAATGTGCCCAAAATGACCTCTTAAGTGATTTCAATTAACTTATAGCTCAAAATCATGGAAATCGTCAGAATGCAATGAAACCAAAGCCAACCTATGCAGAATGGCTCATAATGATGGAATATGATGATCAATGCAAGTTTGACCCCACAATGCCTCTCAAATACCCATGTAATCGCTATAACATCCATTTGGCTACTCTGGTCATCATAAACCTCTACACTATGATGATGTCCCAAAGTGGGGACATTACAAGAGTCTTATCCATGAGCTCTTGCATTTTTTTCCATGCTTCTGAATCTCTGCTTCACTCACCTAGTTCACATCTTCTTCTAGGTGGTCCTTCCACTTAACCAAATATTCAAAATATATTTTCCTTCTGGTCTTCTTACCAGTTCTCTAATCTAAGATTTTTTCCATCTGTGGTTTTTCTACCACAAGCATCTGTTGTCTCTAATGAACCTTCTCATAGTGATCTGTCTTCTCTGTGTATTCCATCCTGTAAGGGTACATGTCTACTACATTGAAGGTTGGTGATATGACAATGTCTTCGGGCAACTCAATTTCATAATCATTTTCAACAAATTTTCTTAGGATCCTACAGGGTCCTATATTTTTCATCTTCATCTTGATATACCTTCCCTATGGGAATCTCGCCTTTCTCAAGTGTGCTAAAAATTGATCTCCCACTTCAAATTTCATCTCCCTTCTTTTCTTATCTACTTTGATTTTATATTTTTGATTTCTCTATTGTAGCTTCTCTTTATTTTACCATGCGATTCTTACATCTCTGAAGAAAATATTATGCTCATGCACTTCATAACTAAATTTATCCCAAATATCTCAATTCTGAAATTCATCTTAGATGCATTTCATACAAAATTTGGAATGGACTCTTTCCAGTGCTTCTGTTTGGTGAATCATTGTATGTAAACTATGTCTGGGGTATAATTTGATCCCACTGACATTGATGTGTAGTGACCAAACTCCTCAACAAGTTCCCTAAACTTATGTTCACCACCTCAGTTTGTCCATCTTTCTGAGGGTGATATGCTAAAATGAAGGAAAACTTTGTTCCCAACTTCTTCCACATATTTCTCCAAAAGTGTCCAACAAATTTTGTATCTCTATTTGAAACAATTCTCTTGGGAAAGCCATGCAACCTGACAATCTCCTTGAAAAACATATTTTATATATGAGTAGCATCACTGGTTTTCTAGCATTGTATGAAATGTGCCATTTTTGAGAATTTGTCCACCACTACAAATATGGAATCAATCCCTCTCTAGGTTTTGGTAATCCCAACACAAAATCCTTACTAATAGAATACCAAGGCCTATTTGGAATAGGAAATGGTAGGTAAAGACCAATGTTCTACTGTCTTCCTTTTGCATACTAACAAATTTTGCATGTGTTTACAAATTTCTTCACTTCGGATCTCATACCTGGCCAATAGTATGAGGAACTTAACTATGCATAAGTTTTGTCATGGCCAAAGTGTCATGCTAATCCTCCACTATGATTCTCTTTCAACGGATTGTCTCTCATTGACCATATATGTTTGCACAACTTGCTTCATTTGAAAACAAATCCCTCTTGGATCAAATATTCCATCAATGGGATCTTTTCCCTTAGCAAAGGATTTGCACAGGCTTCATAAGCTTCTTTAAAATCTACATCTTCACCTACATTCCCTTAAGGTGTTCAAACCCTAAGGTTTCCACTTCAAATTTATGCATAATAAGGAATCTCCAAATCAAAGCATATGCAACCTTATTTGTAGTCCCACTGATATGATAGATGACAAAAGTAAAAAAATTCATAAACTCTACCCATTTTTCATGCCTTTGATTCAGCTTCTCCTTCCTGGTTATGAATTGTAAAGCTTTATTATCACTGTACAACACAAATTCTTTGGGAATACGATAATGCCTCCATTTCTTTAAGGCTTGAATCACTTCATAAAATTATTTATCATATGTGGAATACTTCTTTTTCACATTGTTCAACTTCTCACTGAAATAAGAAACATGCTTATTGTCCTGACTCAATACTACTCCAATTGCTAATCCACTAGCATCACACTTTACCTGGAAAGTTTTCATAAAATCTGGCAGAACCATAATTGGTTGTTCTGTTATCTTAGCCTTGAATGCTCTAAACCCCTTTTCAGCTTCTTCTGTCCAATTTAAAGACTTGTGTTCTTTATTGATGGTGTCCAATATGGGTGCACATACGCTACTAAAATTTCTGATGAACTTCCTATAGAAACTTGCTAATCCATGGAAGCTTCTTACCTCGAATGTGCTTCTTGGAGATGGCCAATCTCTGATTACTTTCACCTTCTCTGGATCCATCATCGATTTGTTTGAAGAGATCACAAAGCCTAGATATGTGAGCTCTGTCTTCATAAAATATCATTTCTTCAAGTTTATCAGCAACTTCTATTGTTGCAATCTTCTCATCACTAGTGTGAAATGCCTTATGTGTTCTTCCTTAGTTTTACTGAAGACCAGTATATCATTCATATATACAATAACAACCTTTCCTATTAATTATTTGAGTACTTCTTTAATCACTATCATAAATTTTCTTGGGTCATTTGTTAATCCAAATGGCATAAGAATCCACTCATACAGACCTTCATTTGTCTTGAATGATGTTTTCCATTCATCTCCTTCTCTCATCCTTATATGTCGATAACCACTTTTAATATCTATCTTAGAAAAATAACTTGATCCACTTAAGAAATCCATTAAATCATTCATTTTGGGTAAAGGAAATATATACCTGATGGTTATATTGTTGATGGCTCTTGAGTCTGTACACATTATCCATCCTCCATCTTTCTTTGGACTCAGTATAGTTGGTATTGCACATGGGCTTAATATCTCTCTGACTAAACCCTTTTTCAACATATATTGGACCTCATTGTTGACGTATTCATTCTCTTAATGTGTCTATCAATATCCTTCTTTGTTTGGCAGACTTGCTCCTAGAATAATATCTATGTGATGAATGATGCTCCTAATGGGTGGAAATGAGCAAGGTAACTCATCCACCATTATGTCAGCAAAATTTTCCAATAGTTCTTAAATTTATTCAGGAAGATCATCCATAATATTACTTGTAAGGATGACTCTAGGATTTGTCACCACAAAAAACTACATCTCCCGTTCTTTCTTGAATTCACTCAAGAGTTCCTTCCCACTCATGAGAAGTATGCTTGGAATAGCTTCTTCCTTCACCTTCTTATCCTCTATCGGTAGCAACATGTGTGTTTGACCATTGTTCTCAAGTGTGTAATTTGTTTTCCTTCCATCGCATATGACATTTATGCCAAACTTCCATGGTCTTCCCAATAGAAAATGACAAACATCCATGGGTATTACATCACATACAATTTCATCATTATACCCTCCTATTTTCAATTCAACCTTGCACTGTATACTTACCATTACCTGGTGTCCTTTCTGCAACCATGATACTTTATATGGAGTTAGATGTGCATTTGTCTCCATCTCTAGTTCTTCCACCATATATGTGGATACTATATTATAATTGCTTCCACTATCTATGATTACCTTGCAAAATATATCCTTAGTCTTGCAAGCAGTCTTGAATAGACTATTTCTATGAATTGGTTCTTTCTCCACCTCTTTCTTTAGTTTCAAGAGAACCTTCCTCATCATGATGGATTTTCCATCTTCAGTTTCTTCTACCTCAATATTCATTCTCTAAGCTTCAGAAATGTGAGCTTCTCCTCCTCCTTTCTTCCTCTCATGATATTCCCAAGACATATTCCATGTCTTTCCATAGGAATAACATATCACTTCTCCTCCTCTACCTCTTCCTCTTCCTCAAGACAAATAATTTCTTCCACCATATTGTCTTCCTATAAAGATTCCTCCTCTTTTTCATGACTATGGGTATTTTTAGTCTCATCTTTTTGTTTCTAGGACTTGTCATGGACAATCCCCTTACCTATGTGTGGGAGTTTTCCTCTACCTCATTGTCTTTGCTTCTTGTCCAACTTATCCTCTTCCTTCAATGCAACCTGATAAGCATCTTATACTTTCCTCATAGTCATCACATTGATTTTGTCCTGGATTTCATATCTCAGGCCATTGATATACCTAGAAATCTTGTCTTCATTGCTTTCATGATGTCCAACTCTAATGTTCATCTTATAAAAATCCTATGTATACTCTTTCACTGCCAGAACCTTTTGTCTCAAGTTCTGCAATCTCCTAAACAAATTTATCTGATAGTATTTGGGTATGAATTTATCCTTCAACTTGGGTACCATTATATCCCAATTTTTAATTTTTTGTTTTCCTTTGCTTCTCTTGCCATCCTGTAGTTCATCCCACCACAATGTTGCATGCCATTTTAATCTAGTGAAAACATGCTTTACTCTCCTCTCGTCATCAACCTCCTCATAGAAAAAGTATTTGTCCATAGCTTTGACCCAATCTAGCAACTATTCCACATCTAAGTTGCCTTCATACATTGTAACCTCCATCTTTGTTATGGATCCTATTTTCACAAATTCCTTTAAGAAACATTCTTTTGCAGCTTCACCTCCTGTAGCTCCTTCTTCTTCTAATTATTCACTCTCAAAATAACTGACATAACCTACATCTGGTGCTCTCCTCTATGTTGTCTCCATGGCATCTATCCTTGCACAAAGTCTTCTCATTTGTTCCTCCATTGTAGTATTTTCCACAAGTATGTCCTTGTATCTTCTTGGCAGCATTATGCTAAAATTCCTCTCTCCAAGAGTTAAAATGCAAGATGTAATACCACTTGGCATAGACTCGTACTCTCACCTGGGGTACACTAACCTCCTAGTCTAAGTATCTTCAAATTTTAGGAGTTGGATCAACTCGCAAGGTTCCATTGAACCTCTTCTTTTAAGTTTTCCATAGGCCTTTTTCTTCAACTTCAAGCCAAAATGGATCTCTGGTAGGCTCCTATTGGTTAAGAGCTACCTCCATGTGACCCCAGGATAAAAAATGGGGGATAATTCCTCTAACTCTTCCCAGTTTGGGACTTTAGAGCTATCATGCTTTTGGATCTCCCAACAACCGGACCCTATAATCCTTTGAATCGGCAGATCCATGAAGTGTCGAATCCTCGACAATATCAACTGTTGTAGGATCCTGTTCAAATCAATGGTTGATATGACTTCATCAGTCCAGGATTCAGAGGGTCTTTCCTACCTCTACTTATGTATCCTACGAAGTGGTAGATAGTCGAATTACTGCTCTAGTGGATTGACGATCCTTAATCCATTATAGATATATGGTTTAGATATGTTTTGTGACTTCGACACTCTGGGGAGTTTCTCGTCACCAAGTCTTACAAACCTCTGAACACCAAAGTAGTGGAGTAAGTATATTCCCTCCACATGTCCCCTCTAATATCAATGACTCTGACTTGCTCTGGCCTCCAGCCCTCCGAGAGACTTAGTACTCTTTTCCCCACAAAAATTCCGGACCTTCTTCCTGTCGAACCCTCTAAATTGTTGAAAATTATCAATGCGATTGATGACCTGGATGGACTTGGGGACTCCGGGTCTCTGGGAGTCCTCACTCCTCTTGTCATTGTTCCTCTGAAATAATGAACCAATGAAGCACCAATCTCGTTCCAGGT
The DNA here is from genome assembly GCA_032191745.1 of Picea mariana. Taxonomy (NCBI): domain Eukaryota; kingdom Viridiplantae; phylum Streptophyta; class Pinopsida; order Pinales; family Pinaceae; genus Picea; species Picea mariana. Next base: position 6,460 of record JASDQU011377657.1, on the reverse strand, counting down.
GTCCCTCTAATCCAAGGGTCGGGACATGATTTGGACCTTTGGGTCTTCAAAAGTCTTCGAACTTCACATGCTTTACCTTGGGTTCCTCTAAAGTGCTCCAGAACTGAAATGAGCGTTCGCATGACATGTGTCCTCACGCGATTTGATGAATAGTAATAATTTGGGCCTGTGGGGACCTTGAACTCCTTTTTACCTCGAATCCTTTGAACGTACAAAGTTTGAATATCTTTGGCACTTATACCCTGCGAAACTCTCACAAATATAAAGGTGGTTGGGTCTTCGAACAATCGTTTGGCTGATCCTAGTCGTTTGTTTCTGTTCTTCCACTAGTACATATGGGAGGATTATTCCACGAAAATTTTCCATGTTTCCATTAGTTTCATCTTTTTTTTTTAAATAGGGTAGGATTTTCATCGATATTTCCACTAATGTTCATTGCAATATCGACCGATATTATATTTTAACCTAGTCATAATTTTCATCGCTATTTCCACGAAAGTTCCTGGCAATAGCGATGAAATTTTTTCCTATCTCAGTGGTCGGTGTTA